>JBBPBX010004127.1:65542-78437 GCA_038048925.1 Garcialebias charrua | reverse complement strand
ACTTGTCCTAAGGTGTTCTGGTCCACCTGTCCTCAGGTGTTCTGGTCCACCTGTCCTCATGTGTTCTGGTCCACCTGTCCTAAGGTGTTCTGGTCCACCTGTCATCAGGTGTTCTGCTCCACCTGTCCTCAGGTGTTCTGGTCCACCTGTCCTCAGGTGTTCTGGTCCACCTGTCCTCAGGTGTTCTGGTCCACCTGTCCTCAGGTGTTCTGGTCCACCTGTCCTCAGGTGTTCTGGTCCACCTGTCCTCAGGTGTTCTGGTCCACCTGTCCTCAGGTGTTCTGGTCCACCTGTCCTCAGGTGTTCTGGTCCACCTGTCCTCAGGTGTTCTGGTCCACCTGTCCTCAGGTGTTCTGGTCCACCTGTCCTCAGGTGTTCTGGTCCACCTGTCCTCAGGTGTTCTGGTCCACCTGTCCTCAGGTGTTCTGGTCCACCTGTCCTCAGGTGTTCTGGTCCACCTGTCCTCAGGTGTTCTGGTCCACCTGTCCTCAGGTGTTCTGGTCCACCTGTCCTCAGGTGTTCTGTTCCACCTGTCCTCAGGTGTTCTGGTCCACCTGTCCTCAGGTGTTCTGTTCCACCTGTCCTCAGGTGTTCTGGTCCACCTGTCCTCAGGTGTTCTGTTCCACCTGTCCTCAGGTGTTCTGTTCCACCTGTCCTCAGGTGTTCTGTTCCACCTGTCCTCAGGTGTTCTGTTCCACCTGTCCTCAGGTGTTCTGTTCCACCTGTCCTCAGGTGTTCTGGTCCACCTGTCCTCAGGTGTTCTGTTCCACCTGTCCTCAGGTGTTCTGGTCCACCTGTCCTCAGGTGTTCTGGTCCACCTGTCCTCAGGTGTTCTGGTCCACCTGTCCTCAGGTGTTCTGGTCCACCTGTACTCAGGTGTTCTTATTCACCTGTCCTCAGGTGTTCTGATTCACCTGTCCTCAGGTGTTCTGGTCCACCTGTCCTCAGGTGTTCTGATTCACTTGTCCTCAGGTGTTCTGGTCCACCTGCACTCAGGTGTTGTGGTCCACCTGTCCTCAGGTGTTCTTGTCCACCTTTCCTCAGGTGTTCTGGTCCACCTACACTCAGGTGTTGTGGTCCACCTGTCCTCAGGTGTTCTGGTCCACCTGTCCTCAGGTGTTGTGGTCCACAGGTGTTCTGGTCCACCTGTCCTCAGGTGTTCTGGTCCACCTGTCCTCAGGTGTTCTGGTCCACCTGTCCTCAGGTGTTCTGGTCCACCTGTCCTCATGTGTTCTGGTCCACCTGTCCTCATGTGTTCTGGTCCACCTGTCCTCAGGTGTTCTGGTCCACCTGTCCTCAGGTGTTCTGGTCCACCTGTCCTCAGGTGTTCTGGTCCACCTGTCCTCAGGTGTTCTGGTCCACCTGTCCTCAGGTGTTCTGGTCCACCTGTCCTCAGGTGTTCTGGTCCACCTGTCCTCAGGTGTTCTGGTCCACCTGTCCTCAGGTGTTCTGGTCCACCTGTCCTCAGGTGTTCTGGTCCACCTGTCCTCAGGTGTTCTGGTCCACCTGTCCTCAGGTGTTCTGGTCCACCTGTCCTCAGGTGTTCTGGTCCACCTGTCCTCAGGTGTTCTGGTCCACCTGTCCTCAGGTGTTCTGGTCCACCTGTCCTCAGGTGTTCTGGTCCACCTGTCCTCAGGTGTTCTGGTCCACCTGTCCTCAGGTGTTCTGGTCCACCTGTCCTCAGGTGTTCTGGTCCACCTGTCCTCAGGTGTTCTGGTCCACCTGTCCTCAGGTGTTCTGGTCCACCTGTCCTCAGGTGTTCTGATTCACCTGTCCTCAGGTGTTCTGGTCCACCTGTCCTCAGGTGTTCTGATTCACCTGTACTCAGGTGTTCTGATTCACCTGTCCTCAGGTGTTCTGATTCACCTGTCCTCAGGTGTTCTGATTCACCTGTTCTCAGGTGTTCTGATTCACTTGTCCTTTTGGTGTTCTGGTCCACCTGTCCTCAGGTGTTCTGGTTTCCCTGTCCTCAGGTGTTCTGGTCCACCTGCACTCAGGTGTTGTGGTCCACATGCACTCAGGTGTTGTGGTCCACCTGTCCTCAGGTGTTCTGGTCCACCTGTACTCAGGTGTTCTGGTCCACCTGTCCTCAGGTGTTGTGGTCCACCTGTCCTCAGGTGTTGTGGTCCACCTGCCCTTAGGTGTTCTTGTCCACCTGTCCTCATGTGTTCTGGTCCACCTGTCCTCAGGTGTTCTGGTCCACCTGTCCTCAGGTGTTCTGGTCCACCTGTCCTCAGGTGTTCTGGTCCACCTGTCCTCAGGTGTTCTGGTCCACCTGTCCTCAGGTGTTCTGGTCCACCTGTCCTCAGTGTTCTGGTCCACCTGTCCTCAGGTGTTCTGGTCCACCTGTCCTCAGGTGTTCTGGTCCACCTGTCCTCAGGTGTTCTGGTCCACCTGTCCTCAGGTGTTCTGGTCCACCTGTCCTCATGTGTTCTGGTCCACCTGTCCTCAGGTGTTCTGGTCCACCTGTCCTCAGGTGTTCTGGTCCACCTGTCCTCAGGTGTTCTGGTCCACCTGTCCTCAGGTGTTCTGGTCCACCTGTCCTCAGGTGTTCTGGTCCACCTGTCCTCAGGTGTTCTGGTCCACCTGTCCTCAGGTGTTCTGGTCCACCTGTCCTCAGGTGTTCTGGTCCACCTGTCCTCAGGTGTTCTGGTCCACCTGTCCTCAGGTGTTCTGGTCCACCTGTCCTCAGGTGTTCTGGTCCACCTGTCCTCAGGTGTTCTGTTCCACCTGTCCTCAGGTGTTCTGGTCCACCTGTCCTCAGGTGTTCTGGTCCACCTGTCCTCAGGTGTTCTGGTCCACCTGTCCTCATGTGTTCTGGTCCACCTGTCCTCAGGTGTTCTGGTCCACCTGTCCTCAGGTGTTCTGGTCCACCTGTCCTCATGTGTTCTGGTCCACCTGTCCTCAGGTGTTCTGGTCCACCTGTCCTCAGGTGTTCTGGTCCACCTGTCCTCAGGTGTTCTGGTCCACCTGTCCTCATGTGTTCTGGTCCACCTGTCCTCAGGTGTTCTGGTCCACCTGTCCTCAGTGTTCTGGTCCACCTGTCCTCAGGTGTTCTGGTCCACCTGTCCTCAGGTGTTCTGGTCCACCTGTCCTCAGGTGTTCTGGTCCACCTGTCCTCATGTGTTCTGGTCCACCTGTCCTCAGGTGTTCTGGTCCACCTGTCCTCAGGTGTTCTGGTCCACCTGTCCTCAGGTGTTCTGGTCCACCTGTCCTCAGGTGTTCTGGTCCACCTGTCCTCAGGTGTTCTGGTCCACCTGTCCTCAGGTGTTCTGGTCCACCTGTCCTCAGGTGTTCTGGTCCACCTGTCCTCAGGTGTTCTGGTCCACCTGTCCTCAGGTGTTCTGGTCCACCTGTCCTCAGGTGTTCTGGTCCACCTGTCCTCAGGTGTTCTGGTCCACCTGTCCTCAGGTGTTCTGGTCCACCTGTCCTCAGGTGTTCTGGTCCACCTGTCCTCAGGTGTTCTGGTCCACCTGTCCTCAGGTGTTCTGGTCCACCTGTCCTCAGGTGTTCTGGTCCACCTGTCCTCAGGTGTTCTGGTCCACCTGTCCTCAGGTGTTCTGGTCCACCTGTCCTCAGGTGTTCTGGTCCACCTGTCCTCAGGTGTTCTGGTCCACCTGTCCTCAGGTGTTCTGGTCCACCTGTCCTCATGTGTTCTGGTCCACCTGTCCTCATGTGTTCTGGTCCACCTGTCCTCAGGTGTTCTGGTCCACCTGTCCTCAGGTGTTCTGGTCCACCTGTCCTCAGGTGTTCTGGTCCACCTGTCCTCAGGTGTTCTGGTCCACCTGTCCTCAGGTGTTCTGGTCCACCTGTCCTCAGGTGTTCTGGTCCACCTGTCCTCATGTGTTCTGGTCCACCTGTCCTCAGGTGTTCTGGTCCACCTGTCCTCAGGTGTTCTGGTCCACCTGTCCTCAGGTGTTCTGGTCCACCTGTCCTCATGTGTTCTGGTCCACCTGTCCTCATGTGTTCTGGTCCACCTGTCCTCAGGTGTTCTGGTCCACCTGTCCTCAGGTGTTCTGGTCCACCTGTCCTCAGGTGTTCTGGTCCACCTGTCCTCAGGTGTTCTGGTCCACCTGTCCTCAGGTGTTCTGGTCCACCTGTCCTCAGGTGTTCTGGTCCACCTGTCCTCAGGTGTTCTGGTCCACCTGTCCTCAGGTGTTCTGGTCCACCTGTCCTCAGGTGTTCTGGTCCACCTGTCCTCAGGTGTTCTGGTCCACCTGTCCTCAGGTGTTCTGGTCCACCTGTCCTCAGGTGTTCTGGTCCACCTGTCCTCATGTGTTCTGGTCCACCTGTCCTCAGGTGTTCTGGTCCACCTGTCCTCAGGTGTTCTGGTCCACCTGTCCTCATGTGTTCTGGTCCACCTGTCCTCAGGTGTTCTGGTCCACCTGTCCTCATGTGTTCTGGTCCACCTGTCCTCATGTGTTCTGGTCCACCTGTCCTCATGTGTTCTGGTCCACCTGTCCTCAGGTGTTCTGGTCCACCTGTCCTCATGTGTTCATGTCCACCTGTCCTCAGGTGTTCTGGTCCACCTGTCTTCAGGTGTTCTCGTCCACCTGCCTTTCAAATGCTCAGGGAGCCTTCACCCCGTTGGCTTCTCTTCAGGAATGTGACAGGATGGAGTTTGATGCTGTCTCTGATGGTCTTCCAACATTTACCTGAAGATCAGCTGGATGTTCATGATGGAAGGACATGATTCATGAGGTGCTGCAATAAATGGACCCAACTACAGCTCAGCTGGTACACAGGAATGTTTAGCTTGTAGAGAGAATAAATTTACCATCCATCCATCCACCCATCCATATGTCCATCATCCATCCATCCATCTATCCATCATCCATCCATCCATCCATGTATCCACCCATCCATCTGTCCATCATTCACCCATCCATCTATCCACCCATCCATCCACCCATCCATGCATCCATCCATCATCCACCCATCCATCTGTCCATCATCCACCCATCCATCCATGCATCCATCCATCCATCCATCCACCCATCCATCTGTCCATCCATCCATCCACCCATCCACCCATCCATCTGTCCATCATCCATCCATCCATCTATCCACCCATCCATTTATCCACCCATACATCTGTCCATCCCGCCCATCCATCCATCCATCTATCCATCTATCATCCATCTATATGAGTCCATCCACCCATCCATCTGCCCATCCATCCACCCATCATCCATCCATCCATCCAGCCATTCATCCATACATACATATATACATACATCATCTTCTATACATAATAATAATAAAACTAAATTTTAAATTGTAAACTAAAATCAAATTTACACGAAGACAAGAACTGACAGATATCTGACCCCTGAGCAGATGGGTTGAATAGTTGTACTCCGCACTAAGGTTTACCCAGAAAATTATAATTTAAAAACAAAAGTAACCTTATGAGCACTGTTTACATGACACCTTGCTCTCCGTTAAGACGGACGCTCTCTTTTCCTCTCCTGCCTCCCTCCTGCTTTTGCTTTTGTCCTGTGAATCTCAGAGCCTCTCTTTAAACATATTCCAATCAAATTTTGTTATGGATCTGGTCAGCTGGTCTAACAACGCAATTGATAAAATGTTCTCTACTAGAAGACAGAGTGCAGGAGAACCCTCATGCCCTGAAGGGACACACGCAGCTGGATCTGTCATGGATTCCTGGGGTGAATGGAAGATGATGTGCCTGTCTGTGTTCTCTGCTGAGGACATAGAAGACACATACATAATTGGATTTATGCATAGCAGGGTTTCTGCTTTTTGGAATCCATTTATTTATTAACCTTTATTTAACAAGAGAAATCCCATTGAGATCACAGATCTCTTGCAAGGGAGGCCTGGGCCTGAAGGCAGACTAGCATGCATGTTTTTGGTCTGTGGGAGGAAACTGGAGTATCTGGAAGAAAAACATGCAAGCACGGAAAGAACATGCAAACTCCACACAGAAAGACCCCAGGTCCAACCAGTAATTGAGTCCAGAACCTTCTTGTTGTGAGGCAACAGTGCTAACCACTGAGCCATCGTGCTGCCGGCTCAGTGGTATCTGTGGATACCTGAGATCTTGACTCATTAGGAAGACGTCGGCAGCAGTTTCAGCAGTAGTAAAGCTGTCTGCCTTATGTGAAGGATTACTCCGTGCTTCGAGCTCTCAGACTTATGCTTTGCAAGCTGAATAAGCTGAATGCAGTTTCTGAGAATCATAGGCCACTTGCAGCTCCTAGGACTCGTCTTGGAGAAGGCTACAAGCATGGACTGGCAGAATTTCCACAAATCTAGCTGTTTGGATTCTCCACTGAGTGAACCAGCAGAACAGAAGGCAGTAATAAAAGCAGTAGAGTCTGTCTGCCCAAACAATTGTTGTTTATCTGAATCTGGCCTCCCTGCTGGCCTTGGATTGGTCAACTTATCTCAAATTGTTCCTGGTGGATATGTAAATAAGAAACTCTGCTCTGCCCCCCCACCTACTCACCCCCACCCCACACTGAGAACATCTATGGACCCTTATCAGAGTGGACCAGCTGATGGACACTGTACCATCTTTATCAAGACTATGGAAACTATCTGGAAGTGTTCATGGACAATATCATAGTCTTGTCCTCCTCCCCCCATCACCCCCATGCAAAATGTATTATGTCGCTATGTTGCTTGTGCTGAGGTATTTTTTTTTTTGTTGCCTTACACTGTGCCCTGTGTAAAGGACACGATATGAGGTTTTTTTTTTTAACCATGTCTCATGTTTTCTTCCCCTTTTCTTATCTAAGCAATAAGGGCAGCGTTTCATAGAAGCTGCAGCCCTGTACACTTCCGTCTACCCGTCAGACGGCTGTACGGAACAAAATGTTGCTGTACTTAACCGTACAATGACAATAAAGTTTATTCTGATGGTTAATTAACCTTTCCTTAAGGAATAACTTTTATTGAAACATTTCAAACATTTAATGACTGTTAATACTCTGTTATGATCAAGGTGCAAATCACAGTGATGGCGTGACCTTTACCCCTCATGAAGGCAGTTCATTTAATATAAACATTTTCTTCGTTTTTTTTTTTTTGACGAAACTTTAAAATATTTTAAATATTGACGGGACAAAAGCAAGGGCGTGAGAATTATTCATTCACGTTTAAAGTGGTTTCATCATGTGCGATTAGTATTTTAAACGGATCCCAGATTTGTGGTTTGACCGCCTCCCAATATCAACGGGTTCGTTTCAGAACAGTTGGTCCCGTGATCGACCGGGGAACGGAATGATCACGTGGCACTGTTCGCTCGGAGCAGATTGCAGAACAGTGTTGTGTTTCTGCACCGAAACCATGTGATCACCAGCTCAGTACTATCCAGGTCATATCATTTAGAAAGTCCTGTCTTGGATATGCTGCTTTTCATTTGAAGAAATTAAGATTAGCTTCTGCGTTTTAATTTGAGTTTCATCTATTTGTTTCACTCATTACTATATCCTGGGGAGTATAGAGCTCCTGAATGGTCTCGGCCCTCAAAGAGTCATATGTGTCCTGAAACACGCAGCCAGCAGCATCCAGCGCTCCTTCTCCCTCCCTGTAACATCTCTACTAAAAATAGAGCAGCCAGATTGCTGATCTTTATCAGGATCTGAAGGACACATTAAAAATAAACAGTCCATTGGACAGTCCTTGCCCAGGTCATGTGTTCTGACAGAACCAGTTCCAGAGACTAAACGAGGCCACAAGCACAGCCTTGGCAAGTTTCCCCAGGGACAATGTTTAAAACTCTAGGAACACATAATGGTGGGGTTTGTGCTACATGTTCAAGAATAAGGACTATGGTAAATTTAATCCTGGAGGAAGTAAGAAGAATGTGCCTCACTGAGGCTGAAGACAGATGAAAACCTCTAAATCTATTGCATTGATCTGGAACTGATCTAAATGCTAAATGTACATAAAGAAAACAGCAGAGCAGAAAACAGACAAAGAAAAATCTTACTTGTGTCAGTATATGATCATTTGAGCTTTGGTCAATCAATCAATCAATCAGTCAGTCAACATTTATTTATGTAGCACTTAACAAAGACCAAAAGGTGATCAAAGGGCTTCACAGTACAAAATTAAAACTTTGTTGACTTAAGAAAAGCGTTCGACACTATTGACCACACTATTCTTGTCAATAAACTAAACAGGTATGGCATTAGAGGACGAGCTCTGCAGTGGATACAAAGCTATTTGACGGACAGAAAGCAGTTTGTGTATGTTGACGATACAAAATCTGATTTCTGTCCAATTACATGTGGAGTCCCGCAGGGCTCGATACTCGGACCAAAGTTGTTTATTTTATATGTAAATGATTTAGTGAAGGTGTCTGAACTGCTAAATTGTATATTGTTTGCTGATGATACTACCTTCTTTTATTTTGGTAGTGACTTTGAACAAATGACTGCGTTGATAACAATGGAATTTGCAAAAATACAAACCTGGTTTAAATTAAACAAGCTATCACTGAATCTTGGAAAAACCAATTACATGTTATTTAGTAATACAAAAAAGAATATGGATTTTTTTTCTAAAAATTGATGGTGTGGAAGTCAAGAGAGTAAATGAGGTGAAGTTTTTGGGTGTGATAATTGATGACAAACTGTCGTGGAAACAGCACATCACTTCGGTAAAAATTAAGTTAGCCAGATCTACTGCGGTACTGTATAAAGTTAAAGATTTTTTGAATGAGACAGCTTTGTATTTGTTATATAATACCATTTTTGTTCCACATTTAATTTATTGTGTTGAAGTTTGGGGGAAGGCATTTAAAACTATAACAAAGCCTGTTTTTATTTTACAGAAAAGAGCTGTGAGAATTATTTTAGGAAAACCTTATTGTCATCCATCCAATATATTATTTAACCAACTTAAGTTATTGAAATTTTATGATTTGGTGGATTATAATATTTCATTAGTTATGTATAGAGCTCAAAACAACTTACTGCCTCCAAACGTTCAAAAGTTTTTTGTCAAAAGAAGGTCTTGTTATAGTCTTAAGGGAACTGAGATTTTTGCAAAACCTCAGTATAGGACCAGTTTGAAGGGTCGGACTGTTTCGATACAGGGAATTGATTTATGGAACAATTTGGAAAACGATGTTAAATATGCTAAATCTATGCTTGTGTTTAAAAAAATGATCAAATCTAAGTTGTTAACAAAATACGAAAATCTTTAGTTAAATCCATTCTATTAGTAATTTTCTAGTCAACAAATGAAGTTTTTTGTTCAATTACTTGAAAAACATTGCTTGAGTTCATTGTTTGGATTAAGTTTGTTTTTGTATTCTTTGTTTTTTGAAAAAAAGGGGCAGATACTATAAGATTATTTCTTCTCTCTGCCTCCTTTCATTTTATTTCTTTTATATTACTCATTGTATGCTTAAACGTTGTTTTTTTATTGATGTAAAATGAATTAATTTAATAAAAATAATAAAAAAACGGACATTGACAACACTATAAATCCATCCATCGATCCATCCATCCATCATCTTTACACGCTTCTTCCTTTTCGGGTCACGGGGGTCACTGGTGCCAGAGTACCTGCAGAAAACCCACACATGCACGGAGAGAACATGCAAACTCCACCCAATAAAGGTCCCGGGCTGAGATTTGAACCGACGACCTTCTTGCTGAGAGGCAACAGCTCTACCAACTGAGTCCCTGTGCCGCTGTACAAAGACAAAGTTTATAAAAATAAATTAAAGGTTAACAGAATCAGGGGAAGTGCCATAGATAACAGAAGACTGCTTTATTTTATTTTATTTTTAATATACCCAGGTCAGTCAGCTGGAGTTCAAGTCCTGAGGGAGTTGGTTCCAAAGGCAGGCTGCAGCAACCAGAAAGGTCCAGTCACCCCAACGTTTGTATTTGGACCATGGTGCATGAAGTAAAGACATATTAGTTTACCTTAAGGTCTTCTTATACTCATGGAAAGCTACAAGATAAATATGACGAGGCAAGACCAATAAGAGCTTTAAAAGCGAACAACAAGAGTTCTTCCCTGGACTGGAAGTCAAGGGAGAGAGAATAAAACAGGTGAATGGTTTATTTCAGGTCAGGGCTCTTTTAAAAATAGGCTTGACATTGGCTGACAGATATATACTTAACAAAAGCTGGCCTTTACAGAGGCTCTTTATTAAACTTCAAATCCTTGACAAAAGTCACCCCACAATTTACCTGTGAGTCCAAACAGATGTCAAAGCCCCAAAATTACAGGGGCATCATCCCCAAACCAATACACGCCATCCTTCCTTCATTTAAAAATGGGTTAAATGTTGTCATTGCAATATAAAATCAAAAAGTTAAATTTAATTGAAAATGACTTCCTCTTTGTGGACTGCTTCATGGAGCAATAAATCTGTAAGTCGTCGGCATACAGTGAAAAGAAAAACTATGTGTGGCTATAAATGGTAAGTGGGCTGTACTTATATAGCTCCAAGATATTCAAACACCACAAGAGGAACTCATCAAAATATACCAGAAACAGGAATGAAGGCATGGAGCATGCACACATCTTACACACGGTGCAAAGCATACACCAAGTGGATCTGCCTTCTCTTGCCAAAGGGAGCGAGAGTCAACAGGAGCCAGTTTGTGAAAGCTGCCATTGTTTTGTTTTTTTTTAAACCAGAATCAGTGAAGTCAAGATGCGGGGCATTAAATACTGCCTGCATGTGAACACAATCATAGTGATACACTTCATTTAGGCCTGAAGGAACTAACACCAACTGACTGAGTAAGAAAAATGAACATTTGAAACAAGGAAGAAACTACAGGTAGTCCCCGACTTACGAGCGAGTTCCGTTCCTACGAGGTGCTCGTGACACGAAATCTCGTATGTCGGAACCTGAAACACGTGTCGCTCGTAAGTCCGGATTTTCGGACGTAAGTCGGAAAATGTATGCTAGCGCTACTACGAACACTAGTTTTTCAACACAAACGTACATACTAGTTCATAAACATGCTCAGAAACTTGTTTACAAACTGTTAGCTAACACACTTTCATCTAAAAACACATACCAGTGCTGTATTTTCTGTATGTTCTGTACAACTTTACTGTTCGTTAGTCAGCTCGTAAGTCCCGAACCTCGTAAGTTAATGTGCTTGTAAGTCGGGGACTACCTGTATAGAAATATTTCTACCACTCAAATTTATTTACAATTATATAAATAAGTTGTTGTTTGTTTGTTTATTTTATTTTATTTGGTTTTTCTGTCACACACTTGCTAAATTAATTATCACACTCAGACCTCAACGAAAAGCAAGCAGCCACCAGGGCACTAACGATCAATTGTTAGACCGGTGGTTCTCCTTTTGCATGTGAGCAGCTGGTTCTGGATGTCAACAACAAAAAACTGGTTGATCCTCTATGAGAAGGAACTATTTATAAGACTGAGTTTGTTGCAGCTCCTCAGACTGAAGAAGTATTTTGGATAAAAGACGAAACGTTTCAACAACAAGAATCCATCCAGAGGACCTGACTTAACATTTTTAGATGCTAGGCAGAGATCTTTAGACTGATTATAGCACATCCATCCATACATATACATATATTCATCCATCCAACCATCCATCCATCCTTCCATCCATCATCTTTACCCACTTCTTCCTTTCTGGGTCACGGGGTCACTGGTGCCCATGTCCAACAGTCATTGTGCGAGAGGGGGGGACACCCTGGACAGGCCTCCAGTCCATCACATGTAGCACAACAATAAATATGAATTTAGGTTTTATGAAATTAGCTCCATTAGTCTCCACTGAGCTTATCAAACTAATGTTCCCGTCTCCAGTGATGCTGCCGATGTTGAACTACAAAATCAGATCACATCTATTAAATGGGCGGTGGCTCAGTTGGTTGAGCTGTCCCCTCTCAGATGTGCTGCTGGATTGAATCCCAGCTGGGGACCTTTCTGGGTGGAGTTTGCATGTTCTCGCCATGGTTTCCTCCAACACGCCAAAGACATGGGATGTTACATCCCACCTGAAGGCTTAGCGCTCATGGTTCTCATGGGATTCATTCAACCTTTATTTATACAGGTTATTCTCATCAAGCCATGAGGACTCATTTACTTGGAAATGGTCAACTCATGAAAAACTAATACGTTTTGCCTCTAAATATACCAACACAACTGAAAATGTTTTATGAATCTATAATCATCTGAGCAGATGTGATAAGCTTGTAATAGAACTGATCAAAGGGAATTTAAAAAATGTTAATTGTCCTCGCACATACAATACAAACTATTTTTAAATGTTGTAGCCCCTCCTGAGAACATTTTGGTTTGATTATACATCCAGCGGGGCCCAGGGATGTCCATGGAGGCTGTGTTGTAAATACATCCAGTTCCATTCATAACTCCTAAGTAGATTCATTTTTCTTAATTATCTTCCTAAATGCGAGCCCTTGGACGGAAATGGGCAGAAATCCCAGCGGAAGAAAAGTGAGATAATTAAATGTTGCAACAGAGCCAAGCTAATTTGTGCTGAATCTCACATCTTTTCCTTGTACAACATGAGAGGAAGTCATTAATGAACTCAGCAGGGTCTAATCATTCATTTCCCAGAACTTGTTGGACTGATATAAAAGAGTTTGTACCACAGCTTGATATTCATTGCTCACTTTTTTGATGATTCATTTTCCACATAAAGTGCACAAAAACAGAATGTTTAAAACAATATTGTCTGGTATTTTGGCGCCATCTGCAGGTCAAAACAGGACTAACACCTACAAACTGTGGTGAACCAAGGTCCAAGGCATCACATGCGGTACATGAGGTGGAGTGAAATTGAGTACTCAAGTGACCTTGAGTATTCAATTTCACTCCACCTCATGTACCACATGCCTTTAGCGTACCTTTACACCCCTAATATATATATATATATATATA
>JBBPBX010004127.1:42209-63626 GCA_038048925.1 Garcialebias charrua | reverse complement strand
ATATATATATATATATATGTATATATATATATATATATATATATATATATATATATATATATATATATATATATATATATACATGTATATATATAGATATATATACATGTATATATATATGTGTGTACATATACTGTATATGTACATGTATATATATGTGTATACATATACTGTAAATGCACGTGTGAATGCCTTAGCGCCGCTCCGCCCTTCTCGCGGCGACCGCGGGAAGTCGAGCTGGTCCACCCCGAAACACTCTCGTGCCTTTCCCGTACCCGTTCGGCACCCAGTGCGTGCACTCAGTTTGGTCCACATTCCAAAATGGCCGCCTTCCCATTTATCGTACAACGTTGACGCCAGAGGGTTTTCTGTGCGTCTTGGTGAATTGGACAAGTGTACCAAATTTCATGATCCTACGTGAAACTAAGGCCAATGCGGAGGGTAATTTGAAATATTCTAGGTGGCGCTCTTGAGCCCTTTCTGTTGCAATTTTGGCCACGCCCCCAAAATATGTAATTTTTCACCAGTCCTGACGAGTCTGCCAAATTTGGTGAGTTTTGGGATATGATAAAGCTCCCAAAAGGCCAAACGTATTGTGACGGCGTTACGTCTGATTCGCCACATCGCCACGCCCACATGCTCCACCCAAAACAGTCATTGTTGGAAAGCTTGTTACAACACTATGTCTTTGGTCACTGGACAGACCGTCACGCTGATTAGGTAACAGGTGTCCAATCCGGACGTTCAATGTACAACTGTACACTTCCTGTTGTGAGGGGGCGTGGCTTAGTTATTGTCATGATTTGACCAGTCAGTATTGCAGGGGACCGGATGTGGGTATATCACTGAAGGTTTGATGTATTAGACAGTTTTCGTGTAGGTGCTATTAGTGTTTCGTTTGTGATGGCGTTACGTCTGATTCGCCATATTGCCACGCCCACATGCTCCACCCAAAACGGTCAGTGTTGGAAAGCTTGTTACAGCAACATGTCTTTGGTCACTGGACAGACCGTCACGCTGATTAGGTAACAGGTGTCCGATCGGGACGTTCAATGTACAACTGTACACTTCCTGTTGTGAGGGGGCGTGGCTTAATTAATGTCATGATTTGACCATTCAGTATTGCAGGGGACTGGTTGTGGGTCAATCACTGAAGGTTTGATGTATTAGACAGTTTTCGTGTAGGTGCTATTAGTGTTTCGTTTTTCATGGCGAGATACCTAACTTTGAGGCCAGGCCACGCCCCTTCATCATATATGAAAACATGAGGTTTTGATCATTTTTTACTCCCCCATGTCTGAGTGATGAGTCTGCCAAATTTGGTGAGATTTAGGATATGATAAAGCCCCCAAACGGCCATTTCATTTTAGCTCCATTCATTTTCAATGGGAAAAAGATGGCCGAAAAGGCTGAATATCTCAAAAAGCTAAAGTTGCAGCATTACCAAAAGTCATAGCCGGATTGTCCTAAATGAGCTGAACATTTTGATATATGAATTGTTGAAATCGCACCAAAACTGTGCGAGTAGTTACATGCCAAAAAACGTACGGAATGAAGATAGTAACATCTATAAACTGTACATTTACAGATTATCTCTTCACCATCTGAATCGCACGGGTTCACTTTATCCAAAACTAACTGTAAAGTTTGCTCTGCATTATAAAATTTGGGCATTTCTGCTGCTTTTGTGATCCTGCTCTCCTGCTCTTATTTATCCTGCTTCTTCAACTGAGGTGAATGAAGTCAGTTTGAGAGGCTCTCAACAAAAGATGGTCTCAAACAATGGACATACCCCCCCCCCCACCTACAGAGCAATAAGTCTCTGGTGAAAGCAACTCTCTCTCTGTTGGAATGTGGAGGTAATTTGTGGGGGGTGTATGTAAATGAAGAATGTTCTCTGTGTGAGGGGGATCCTTTGTTTTGACCTACTGGAGAAGATATGCTGGGAGAAGATTCTCAGGAGGGGATGTTTACCCACAAACAAAGATGTCTACCCCCAGGCTCAAGACACCTAATGGAAGAATTGTCATTTTGACAAACTCATGGCAGTTCTTGTGTTTTTTTTTTTCCCTGAGATTGCTAGTGTTAAGGCTTATAAATACTGAAAAAACAAAATGAACCGTCTCAGAATGACAGAATATTGTGAAGATGTTCGATGTTGTAAAGACCTGGTGTCTCACCCTGATCAGCTGATGAACTCCTGGACATGAGCCACAAACGTCTCATTCCTCAAGTCCAGAGCCTCCTGAACCAGTCTTACCTGCTGAGGATAAAAACAGCTCTCGGCAAAGCAGGTCACATCTCTTTTTGCTCCTCTCCTCCCTAGTTTTTCCTCCTCCCTGCTTTTCTCCTCCCTGCTTTTGCATTTTGTCTCGTCTGTAACTCTTCAGCGCTCACTCGAACCAATTTGAAATGGATTTAATTACGTGGGCTGTTTCCTCCATTGATTTTATTTTTTTTCCACGAAACGCACCGGGCCAGGAGAAGCGGCTTGCCCCTTCGACACGCATGCGGTGGGATACATTCCAATGTGTCTGACCGTTCTTTCTGTCGAAGACGTGGAAGATTTGTGGATTATTTGGATATTGGTGGCAGCTACTCTGTTTTTTGGCATTGGCGGAGGTTTCTGCTACTGGAAGCTGAGGAAGGCTACCGCGGCGATCAACGCGCTGGCGAGACTTCCTGCCCAGCAAGATTCTTTGATCCGGGCTATGACCTCAACTTCCCAGCTGTTGTACGAACTGAACCGCACGATGGGAGCAGCGGTGGACAGCCGCGGACCTGCAGTGCGTTTTGGGACTCGTTTACAGCCGTCCGGGCTCAATCAGGGCACAGATGGGGATTTGTAGCTCGGAACCTCACATGATTCGGCGATTTGGACCTGAACAGCACCTGGACTTGAAAGGCTGCAGTCAAAAGTACACTGTGGCCTGACCTGAAAATAAATAAAGCGACTAATCTAATCGGGACTCTGAGCGACCTTGAAAAGAAGGCTGTCTGAAAAACTTCTCCTGGAGCTGAAAGCTGTTGAGAACTCGCTCCCCTCCCCCCAGAGATCTCTGTGTGTGCGTTCGGATGGAGCCGAGCTGAGCCATCTGCAAGACTGTGCTTATCTGAAATGATTACTCACGGACTAAATCTCCCTGCTTGTCGTCATCACATGCAACATAATAAATAATAAAATAAATGTCACATTTTTGTCATCTGTGTATGTTCCCATACTTGACAGACAAAATTGGTCTCTGCATTTAACCCAACCACCACCAGGTGGTGCAATGAGCAGCCGTAGTCAGCGCCCGGGGAGCTAGGGAAAATAGATGTGCACTCATAGACACCCCAAGGTGTGCCGTGGCTGGGGTTCGAACCTGGGTCCTTCGGATCCCAAGTCAGATTCCCCTGCCACTACACATGTCTTGTCTTTATTCGTGCTAAAGCTGGTAGAGTTTTTTAGACTTTATCATAGAGTGTCCTAAGACAAAATGTGATATTCTTTTTTGAATACCATGATTACCCGACTGTATGTTCCTTTTTCCATATCTGATTGTTGGCGGCGTGGTTTTATACTGCTGCGGCTTCCGTGCGTACGTCCCTCTTAGGATGGTGCGTGCGCCAATTGCAACAATTTGTACCTTGGTGCAAATATGCCAATAAAGATATATTCTATTCTATTCTATAACTGGACTGTTGCTCAGAGGTCCATTGTCCTTTTTGAACGTAATTGTTCATGTCATTTGTAAATCAAGGTCCCAGAGTGTGGAGTCGGCGTGGAGAGGTCCAGAATCAAGTCCAGAGTGAAGTTTCCACAGTCAGGGATGGTTTGGGTCCATGTTCTTTGCTGGTTCTGGTCCACTGGGTTTTCTGAAGTCCACGCAGCATCTAGCAGGACATTTTAACGAGACTCCATGCTTCCTTCAGGTGATGAGCTTCATGGAGACACTGGTTTCATTTTCCAGCAGGACTCGGCTCCTGCCCACACTGACAAAGCTGGCTGTGGAACATTCTCATTTTCTGAGACACTGAGTTTTAGTTTTTCATCATCTGTCAATCATAATCATAAAATTACAGGAAATAAAGTCTTGAAATAATTCACTCTGTGTAATGAATCTATGTAAAATACATTTGTACGAGTTTCACTTTGTGAAGTGATCAACAAAAACATATTCCAACTTTCTTTAATAGCACCTGTATGTTGTGAGTTTTCTCCTTTTCCTTATTGCCAGACTGTCCTTCTATACTATATTAAACTTTGTATGTAAGGTGCTGGACAGAAGAACAACTCCATGTCACAGAGTGTTGTCTGATACTTCCTGACACATCAACTACTGCAACAAGTCGTACTTTTCAGCCGACGAGTCAAACTGTGCAGGAAGAGCTATGGTGTCTCCCAGTTGGTTGGAATGTGGGAACGATGGTTGCAGATGGGGAGGAAATCTTCTTTGGGAACTGGGACTGTTTAAATAATGTATCTTTGTATAGTCAGAGAGGTGTTGCTCATGTTGCTGTAAGGACAACATCTGAAGGTGTTCTTCATTTCAATGTAAGGACAATCTCTAGGAAAAATGTTTTTTTGGGGGGTTGAACTTCAATCCTAGACTTTTAACTAATGATTTCAAATATTATTTTTTCTAACATTTGCTACCAAAAAAACTAAAATAAAAAAATGGTTGTACAGTGGTGCTTGGAAGTTTGAACGTTTTATAAGTTTCTGTATTTCTGCATCAATATGACCTGAAACATCATCCGATTTTCACACAAGTCCTAAAAGTAGATAAAGAGAACCCAGTTAAACAAAAGAGACAAACATATTATACTTGGTAATTTATTTATTGAGGGAAATGATCCAATATTACATACTTGTGATGGTTAAAGTTTGTGAACCTCTAGGATTATCAGTAAATTTGAAGGTCAAGTCAAGTCAAAAGTCAAAGTCAACTTTATTGTCAGAACTGCAATATGTACAGGACATACACAGGATTGAAATTGCGTTTCTCTCAGTCCCTCGGTGCAACAGTAACCATTTAAACACTAAAACACTGAAACATTTAATAAACATAAGCATAAAATAGTAAAAGTGTAACACTGTCCTGAGTTTTTGCATAGTAGTATAAAAGTATGAAAATTTACACCAACACTAAAACACTAAACATTTAATGAACACATCCATCCATCCATCCATTTTCTTCCGCTTATCCGGGGTCGGGTCGCGGGGGTAGCAGCCTAAGTAGGGAGGCCCAGACTTCCCTCTCCCCAGCCACTTGGAGCAGCTCCTCTGGGGGAATCCCAAGGCGTTCCCAGGCCAGCCGAGAAACATAGTCCCTCCAGCGTGTCCTGGGTCTTCCTCTGGGTCTCCTCCCGGTGGGACATGCCCGGAACACCTCACCAGGGAGGCGTCCAGGAGGCATCCTAACCAGATGCCCGAGCCACCTCAACTGGCTCTTCTCGAATGAACATAATGATAATCCGCTCATTCTCAATAATGATAATAATAATAATAATTTAATGAACATAAGCATAAAATTAAATAATAAAAGTGTAATACTGTCCTGAGTTTTTGCATAGCAGTATAAAACAATATAAAAAGTATAGATACCTCGTCATTGCGTCAGCGTCATACTGAATAACCTTCTAGTCCGCCCCGTGTGTATTTAACCCCACCACATGGAAGGAACTGCCTCGAACAGCTCATCATTCAGCCATTCAAGAGCCAATGGGGCCCACAAAGCTAAAGGGCTCCGCTAACATTCATAGAATCTGGGGTTACAATATGTAACCAACGTTCTATTTCATGTTAGCGTTCGCCCTTTAGCTCCTATTGGATAAAGCGCGAAGCAGGATGTAGTCCATGCCCCATTGGGTCCAGCCCAAGCATGAAGTCCTTGCTCACCCGAACACGCCTGAGTCAGGTGTTTTCAATCACTGGATGATGATCAGGAGTGAGTGGGCACCCTGTTTGATTTAAAGAACAGGATCTATCAATAACCGTGTTTCCATCTATTTTCAATTCGAATTTTGAGCGAATTTTTGAAAATTCGCAAAAATGTAAATAAAAATTAATGCGAATCAGAAGTGTTTCCATCAACTGGCTTGAAGCGAATCCACCAGGCCACGCAAAGCGGCATTACGTCAGACGTCAGCGTTACGCACGTCTACAGTAAACAGGAAGTAGCGGTTGAAAACAGGACCCGGCCACACATCTCGGCAAAATGGAGAGAATATTTCAGGAATGTGTTGCTATCGGGCAAGTTGTATTTATTCTGTCATGCCAACTAGTTTTAGCGATGTTACAACGGAAACAGCTGATCAGTCACATGACGTGAATGTTCGCTACGTCAGAACTGAGTCGGCAAATCTGTTTCCATCTCTCGTTTTGCGCATCAGCTCTGTTTCGAAAAACCCAAAAACCACCTCAAGCGAGCGTATCAACTTTTTTGAGAATAAGAGTGAGTTAATTCGAATCGTGCCGTTTCCATTCACCTTTTCTGATGCGATACTTCAAAATGCGCATCAAGAAACCTTGATGGAAACACGTCTACTGTCTGCTCTTCACAACATGTTTGTGGAAGTGGATCATGGAGGAACAAAGGAGATTCTGAGGAGATCAGAAAAAGAGTTGATGCTCATCAGGCTGAAAAATGTTACAAAACATCTGTAAAGAGTTTGGACTCCACCAGTCAGGCAGATTGTGGACAAATGGAAGAAATTTAAAGGCATTGTTACCCTCCCCAGGAGTGGTGGCCCAACAAAGATCAGTCCAAGAGCAAGGCGTGGTGAGTGAGGTCACAAAGGAGCCCAGGTAACTTCTAACAACTGAAGGTCTCTCTCACATTGACTGATGTTGATGTTCATGAGTCCAATAGTACAGATGAAG
The DNA here is from genome assembly GCA_038048925.1 of Garcialebias charrua. Classification (NCBI taxonomy): domain Eukaryota; kingdom Metazoa; phylum Chordata; class Actinopteri; order Cyprinodontiformes; family Rivulidae; genus Garcialebias; species Garcialebias charrua. The sequence goes on along the minus strand of JBBPBX010004127.1, from coordinate 56,758 downwards.
CTTCATGAAGCACTGAGGCTTTCCATTAAATAGCTCGACTCTTGATCCGATGCGCCATCAAGTGCACTATAAATGTAAAACTTTTAGAAGGATCCTAACAACAAGCTGGTTTGCGAAGTTTTAAGTCTTAGATGTTACTACTGTTCTTCTCTTACAATTTATTGTTGGATGTAACTGGGACCCTGAGTACATAATCTCGTTTCATCACATGTACTACATGCGGTGCGAATGACAATAAAGATTCTCTGACTCTGACTCTCTGACGGAATAAAAGAAAAAGAAATCATGTTTGTGAGGACCTCAAATAAAGTATAAATTTGATCTGCAAATGATAATCTGTATTTATGATGATGGTGATGATGGATTTTTCTGTCTGCCTCATATTTCGAATCATCGCGCATACAAACGAGCCAGTTCCTGAATCGATCACGTGGTATGGCCCTGAATTAAGAATTTAAGTATTAATGTTTTTCTGACTAAATGTTTATCAATTTTTATGTTAAGAGTTAATGCTTAATGTAACACTAAACATTTTAGTTTAGTGTCAAGATATTTCATTAAACTGTTTCTTGAAGTGGGGGTTGTGCAGTCTTACTTCAAAGGCCCAGAATTTCTTGGAGGGATGGGCCCGTCCTTCTCTGAAAAGCCATAAGGTCTTTTGATGAATGAATGCATATCACCCATCTCACTTCAAGCCTTACAGTTCTTCTGAAAGGGAGTGAGGCAAATAATGTGTTTCCATGTATCTCACAGCCAAGTTTCTAAGATGTTGATGAGCACAGCTCAGCAATTAAGGGCAAACTGACCTTGTAGCTGATAGATGAAACAGAAAGCTTTTGGCGGTGCCTGGCACCGCTTTTGGCGGTGCCTGGCACCGCTTTGAAAAACAAAGTTTGATTGAAAACATGTTTGATGAGTGAGTGAAGTCATGTACTCCACAAAGGTATAAATTAAGAAGCGCTCGGATAAACAATTCGAGGTCTGCCGTGGTCCTGATCAGATGCTTGGCGGCATTGACATGATTCTCATCTGAGCTGAAAGTGGCCTCCCAACTCGTGTCACATGGTGAGATTTTAAACGTCAATGTTTTGAGTTTGTGTGCTGTTGGTACTGTGGAGGATTTAAATGACACAATTATTTCTAGCAGGAAAACAGTTTGTATGTTAGTACTGTGGCGAGATTAGAACAGACACTTTTGATCTTAGCAGAAAAACAGTTTGTGTATGTTTATTGTATATCTGACGAGATGTACAAATGTTTTGTCTTTGTTGTTTCCTTTTTTCTGTCACAAGACTTCTTTAATAAATATCCATTATTTTTAATTAAGTCTGTTTGTTTTCTTCCAAACCAGTAAGTGTGCCCACCTTTCACGAATCAAAAAAGATGATAAAACATTAACCATTTGGGTTGATCTGGAATTTCATAGAACAGGCCCGCTAGCGAAGCTTCGAACGTCACGCTCCAATAAATCATCCTGAATTACTCGACACACGCTTTGAAGCTTTGATACAGAAGGACACATCACTAGAGTCCACCATCAGGTAGTGTTGTAGTCCTCGAGACCGGTCTTGGTCTTGAGTTTAAACTTATGACGAGTGTTTTCCACTGCAGTTTTTTAAGACTTGTAATATGATGAAACTGCTTCTAATTTAACAGTTGTGTCATTTTATTGTTGAATCACATGAAGCTAGGCCACTGAACATCTGATTTATTTATCTAGCTTTGACATTTTATAAAAGCTGATATATTCATTCAAAAGCAAACTTAAAGTTGCAGTATGTAACTTTTATTAAAAAAAATATTTTATAATAAAATGTTATATTTTATATATTTTGAGGTCTTGGTCCCGACTTGGTCTCGGGTTAGGTGGTCTTGAACACAACACTCCCATCAGGAGAACACTGAACAACAATGGTAGTCATGGCAGGTTGAAGGAGAAAGACACTGATCTCCAAACAGAACATGGCTGCTCGTCTGCAGTTTGATAAAGATCACGTGGATAAGACAGAAAATTATTGGAAGAATGTTTGGTGGATGAGACTCAAAACAAAACTTTTTGATTTAAATGTTTGAAGAATGGACAACTTAATTCCTGCAAAAGAACCTGATCCAATCTGTGAAACATGGTGGTGGTAGTATCGTGGTTTGGGCCTGTTTTACTGCATCTGGGCCAGGCGGCTTGTCATCATAGATGGAACAATGAATTCTGAATTATATCAGAGAATTCTATAGGAAAATGTCAGAACATCTGTCCATAAACTGGATCTGAAGAGAAGGTGGGTCATGCAGCAACACAATGACCACACAATGTTCTACCAAAGAATGGTTCAAGAAGAATAAAGTTCATGTTTTGGAATGACCAAGTCAAAGTCCTGACCTTAATCCAATCCAGATGTTGTGGAAGGACCTGAAGCAGCTGTTAATGTGAGTGTGGTGTGGGCTGCAAGGTTGAATGAAAGTAAAAAATAAGCAGACATGTGCAACTTCAGTTCTCTCCGTTTACTTTGGTTTCGCCTCACCTCACTGACTCTCTGCTCAAAGCATTGTTTTACCAGCAGTACTACACCGCCCTCTAGTGTTCGCTCCATGCAACAACAACAGAGCACACCAGTGAGGAAACCGCAACAACATCCAGAGTTTGTTCAAGTCAACTTGTGGTACATGAGGTGGAAGCACATTGTGTACTCAAGGACCCAGTTACACCCCAAAATAACAAAAATATAAAGTATAAAATGGAAATATCCTGATGCATGCTCAATGATCCAGGTAGAAAAATCTAAAACAGTTAAGTCTGGTCTCCTGGACATAAAAAAAAGTATAGTAATATAAAATGAACAAGTATCTAAGGATCTAAAATATACATTAAACAATAATAATGTAAAACAATACAGCATAAAAGCAGCAGCCCGAACATGAGTCTGTGTGAGCAGATGGGTAAATGAATACAGCAGCATGAGATAATCAGCAGCATGAGATAATCAGCAGCATGAGATAAGTCACAGATTTCCAATTAAAGTACAGTGGTTATTCTGGTTATTTATTCATGAGTCTAACAGCCTCAGGGTAGAAGCTGTTCCTCAGTCTAGTGGTTCTACACTTAATGCTCCTCAACCTCCGTCCTGAGGGGAGTGGGGTAAGAAGTGTGTGTGCTGGGTGAGTGGGGTCCTTCATGATACAGGTGGCTCTTTTCCTGCATCTGGAGGTGTATATGTCTGTGGGGAGACTGACTCCAACATCTTCGGTGCTCACCATAGTGACGTGTTCATTTTAGACAAACTTTGAAGAAAAAGCCAGGGATGATCAAAGGCTCATAAAATCTGACAGACTTGTGGAGTGTCATACAGTGTCAGTGTGACGACCTTTGCTCTTAGAAGAAAAAATTTATTGCCTCCCGAGCGTAGAAATCATTGGGGAGTGGCGGTGCAGAGGTTAGAGAAGATGGACTTGTGATTGCAAAGTCACAGGTTCAAATCCCGGACTGACATCATCAAAATGTGGGTGGAAAAGGTGAAACGCCGCCCACACCTGCATCCACCCTCATTCGCTCCACGGCCCCTGAGCAAGACCCTAACCCCACCATCTGCTCCCTAAACAGGTCTCTCTTCAAAATGAGTTCTCGTGGCTCAATGAGACTACCTGGAGGATAAGGGTAAATAAAATTAAAATTAATTGTAAATGTAGGTTTATTGCTGTGTTTTACACATGTGGATAAATTGCAGTAGGCTACACATGTATCAACTTTAGAAACACACAAACGTCTCCTGGACCTACAGGGATCGTCCTTCAGGAAGTCGGCCATTTTGGATTAATATTAGCAAGTGCCAAAGTTTGACCTTTTTAATTTGTATTTCACAGCACATGATGGCCACCTCGGCCTCTGACAGCACACACTGTGAGATACAGTGTGTGACGGCCCTTTATCACCACTTGCAGTTTTAATTTGACTTGTAGTCTGACTACTTTACAAAAATCAGAGGAAGAACTGCTGGGACCGACTTCCTATTTGAAAAAACTTTACAATAATTTTACGCACAAAATGGTAAAACATAAAAAAGTACTAATTCAAATTAAGTAGCGAAGATGCACATTTTCTTTCATTTCTAATTTTATTTTCTACCAAGGCAAGCGGAGTTCTACGGAAGCGTATTGCTGACACCTGGAGAAAATTTTTTTTGGGGGCTTATGTAGTAATAATGTGATACGTATCAAGTAATAACGTGATACGTATCACGTTATTACTTGATACGTATCACGTTATTACTTGATACGTATCACGTTATTACTTGATACGTATCAAGTAATTACTTGATACGTATCACGTTATTACTTGATACGTAACACGTTATTACTTGATACGTATCACGTTATTACTTGATACGTATCACGTTATTACTTGATACGTAACACGTTATTACTTGATACGTAACACGTTATTACTTGATACGTAACACGTTATTACTTGATACGTATCACGTTATTACTTGATACGTAACACGTTATTACTTGATACGTAACACGTTATTACTTGATACGTATCACGTTATTACTTGATACGTAACACGTTATTACTTGATACGTAACACGTTATTACTTGATACGTAACACGTTATTACTTGATACGTAACACGTTATTACTTGATACGTAACACGTTATTACTTGATACGTAACACGTTATTACTTGATACGTAACACGTTATTACTTGATACGTATCACGTTATTACTTGATATTATCACGTTATTACTTGATACGTATCACGTTATTACTTGATACGTATCACGTTATTACTTGATACGTATCACATAATTACTTGATAAGTATAGATGTCCATCCACATGGTATCAGCACCATTAGCCAGATGGAGCTCAGTCTCTGCAATGAAGTCCTCCTGGTCCTCAAACACCTCCATCCATGCATGTGTCCTCCTACTGCTGTGATCTTTTACAAACATGTTTCTGTTCTCAAGGACTTATTTCAGTTTACAGCTACAAGAGTTTGATTTCAGCTGCAGCTTTCTGACGTTTCCCTAAAATTTGAGCATCATTTGTTAAATTGTTTTTGTGCAGTTTTAAATAAAGAACTAGCATTACCTCCTCTACTCTAAAAATCATCTCTTAAAGGGAACTCATCTGAGCACGGTGAGGTGCGTCAGCCCTCAGACTGAGTGTTGAGGATCACTCTCAGCTACTACCACACCAAGTTCCACCTCGGTGTCTGTAAAACTGAGTTATTGTCCAGTTTGTGCAGCTGTGGCAGCCATCTTGAATTAGAATCCCTTGTAGACGTTCATTAGATGCCATTTGCAGCTTATTAGATATTTTGCTAACAGACACACAAAGACATCTGCAGAAACATCAGTATTTATCCTTTCAGGGCTGACCATTACCCATAATGCAAGTTCGCCCATACGCTTGTTTTTTACCTGCGTTGTTGCCCTTGAAGGATCAAAGCCTACTACTGCCACCATGTGGATGAGCACGTTTCTATATCTAGATTGAATTATTATAAACTTTATGAGTGTCCTCCTGGAGTATTTATCCGTAAAACAAGATGCATGTTTAAATGTTTTTCTGTGTTAGTTATAAAATTGTTTCAGTAGAACAAACAAAAAAAAAAAAAAACATTAACAGGATTATTACTGTTTTGTATTATTTCGCAAAAACAAGTTTTTAGTCCATGGTAGTATTTGAGAATTGTAAAGGGAACAAACACACCATAATCCATGTCAATAAAACACGAAATGGGTAAGTTTCACTACATGTAGATTGTTTGTATGTGCAGCACAACGTTGATATTCCAGTAGCTATTCTGAAAGTTAGAATTTTATGTGGAAATGAATGTAAAAGCAGAGCAAAGTTGTTGGTAGACAGATGAAAATTTAATAAAATGAACCAAATTTTCAACAGTTTGGTATAGTTTTTATATTTTTTGGACAATGTGTAATGTTTTAGAGCTGAGGTGTTAGTAACTGTAATTGACTATACTGTATTAGTAAAATAAATAAAAATAACAGATGCAATGCAGTGCGTGACAGTCAGATGGTCTTCATTGTCATTCGCACCACATTTGGTGAATGCTGTGAAACAGTCCCAGTGACATCTATCAATAAAATGTAAAAGAAAAACATTACATCGAAGATATGAACTAACATTATCTAAATATACACTAGGCACTAATAGCACAAATACTTCAAATCGAACAGCAGCATGAACATGAGTCTGTATGAGTGTGTATGGTATGAACAACAAAATCAACAAAATCACGTTATTCTTCACGGCAATTATCCTGGTTTAAGAATCATCATGAGTCTAACAGCATCAGGGTAGAAGCTTCTTCCTCAATGGAGTGGTTCTACTTTATGCTCCTCAAACTCCTTCCTGTGTGTGTGTGTGTGTGTGTGTGTGTGTGTGTGTGTGTGTGTGTGTGTGTGTGTGTGTGTGTGTGCATGTTCTGAACAAATCTAAGCATCAGTTACACATGAAGGGCATGGAGAAGCACCATCTGAATGCTACAGGACACTTACAACTCCTTAAGTATGTAAGTTCTCAGGAACAAGTGTACAGCTGTATGGATTCGTCTGCTGTGGTTGGTGCCCGTAAGAAGTTCTCAGACTTTATATAGCAACACACGTTGAACACTGCTTCATCACAAGGATAATGTCCCCTTAGTTGACATTCCTGTTTACAAGCATCCACTGCCTCTTGGGAGACCTCCACCAGATGTTCCTGTCCACCAAACAGATGTGGGATGGTGTACATAAGAAGTGGACGTCCACTTGGAGCTACTGCATTTCTGCTGCGGCGGATGATGTGCGTGTTCCACAAGTTTGACACATGTTGCAGCTCCTCCTGTACAAGTTTAAAATAATGTTAACACTTCATATTTAGTGTCTGTCAGGTGCACATTTTGTATGAAAAAGTTGACAAACTTATTACAAGACTAATGCATATGGTGTAATGCAGAATTATAAAATATATTTAAAATACATAGTGTGTGTACACACACACACACACACACACACACACACACACATGACACACACCCGACACACACACACCCCAAAGGGAGCATGACAGCTTTGATGACATGACATTTTTCTGACATACCTCAATGATGTTCAGACAAGTGAACAGAACAAGCTGTTTGTCCAAAAAGTCACCAGAGAAACAGTCATTGTCTTTCAGTTCCTGAAAACGGTCCATCCACTGCTGAGCATGATGTGTCCTCAAAAAACCCCACCAGCATTCAATCCGCTGATTGTGATTGCTGGATCCAGCTATGAAACAGTTACTGGTGGAGCGATCAGGATCAGAACTCCATCTTAAGAACTTCTGCATTTCTGCCATCGTGACATTTTCTGTGCCAAAATCAGCACGGATTCGGGCAGGTGTCCCCTTCCTCTTTTCAACTTCAGTTATGAAATATCCCGCGATGACTTTAGGATCACTGCTTGTTGAGAAAGCATGAAGCCATATCATTTGTCTTGAAAAGCCATCGATGGCTCTGTTAATACAAATACCATACGGCTTCAGTTTATCATAGGAGTCAACGTGCCACATGAAATTAGGTCCAGGGTTTACATACACGCGTCGCTTCAGCCGCCTCCTTCTCCTTTGCTCCACACCACTGCAGAAATGTCAGCAGGTGTCTCACTGTATTTTGAGTCACAACGTATCCACTCTGAATACATTTCAGGTGGTGAAACTTATATCCGTGATGATTACCAGAGCTCTCCAGCTGGTCAATGAGGAACGCAGCCACATGTAGAGGGTCCGACTGGTTTTTCCTTCTGTACAGTCCCATTCTGCTCAGGATTCTTCTCAGAGTGCGCATACAAATGATGATGTCATCCACAGTGTGAAGCATCATCAGTATCTCTCCATGTTTTAGACCAAGCATGAAGTAAAACTTGATCAAGTTCTGCAAATTAGCCATTGTTAGCATGCAGGCAAAAACAAGCGTATGGGCGAACTTGCATTATGGGTAATGGTCAGCCCTGAAAGGATAAATACTGATGTTTCTGCAGATGTCTTTGTGTGTCTGTTAGCAAAATATCTAATAAGCTGCAAATGGCATCTAATGAACGTCTACAAGGGATTCTAATTCAAGATGGCTGCCACAGCTGCACAAACTGGACAATAACTCAGTTTTACAGACACCGAGGTGGAACTTGGTGTGGTAGTAGCTGAGAGTGATCCTCAACACTCAGTCTGAGGGCTGACGCACCTCACCGTGCTCAGATGAGTTCCCTTTAAGAGATGATTTTTAGAGTAGAGGAGGTAATGCTAGTTCTTTATTTAAAACTGCACAAAAACAATTTAACAAATGATGCTCAAATTTTAGGGAAACGTCAGAAAGCTGCAGCTGAAATCAAACTCTTGTAGCTGTAAACTGAAATAAGTCCTTGAGAACAGAAACATGTTTGTAAAAGATCACAGCAGTAGGAGGACACATGCATGGATTGAGGTGTTTGAGGACCAGGAGGACTTCATTGCAGAGACTGAGCTCCATCTGGCTAATGGTGCTGATACCATGTGGATGGACATCTATACTTATCAAGTAATTATGTGATACGTATCAAGTAATAACGTGATACGTATCAAGTAATAACGTGATACGTATCAAGTAATAACGTGATAATATCAAGTAATAACGTGATACGTATCAAGTAATAACGTGTTACGTATCAAGTAATAACGTGTTACGTATCAAGTAATAACGTGTTACGTATCAAGTAATAACGTGTTACGTATCAAGTAATAACGTGTTACGTATCAAGTAATAACGTGTTACGTATCAAGTAATAACGTGTTACGTATCAAGTAATAACGTGTTACGTATCAAGTAATAACGTGTTACGTATCAAGTAATAACGTGTTACGTATCAAGTAATAACGTGTTACGTATCAAGTAATAACGTGATACGTATCAAGTAATAACGTGTTACGTATCAAGTAATAACGTGTTACGTATCAAGTAATAACGTGTTACGTATCAAGTAATAACGTGATACGTATCAAGTAATAACGTGATACGTATCAAGTAATAACGTGTTACGTATCAAGTAATAACGTGATACGTATCAAGTAATTACTTGATACGTATCAAGTAATAACGTGATACGTATCAAGTAATAACGTGATACGTATCAAGTAATAACGTGATACGTATCACGTTATTACTTGATACGTATCACATTATTACTACATAAGCCCCCAAAAAAAATTTTCTCCAGGTGTCAGCAATACGCTTCCGTAGAGTTCATCTCAGCTCCAACATGAAACACATGTGACTCAACACAGGAGAAATAAATAAATATTTCCAAAACCAAAATAATGCATGGTGATGGACCGATGTGTCAGAACTGCAGGATGAACAAGAGAACAAGGAAGACATGTTCAAACAACTTGTATGTCTGTCAATTTCAGGCAACAATAAAATTTTATCTGATAGCTGTATCTAACAAAAGTGTTTATTAAAATAAATATATTATTGAAAAAGTGTCTAAACCTAATGTGTAAAGATAAAGAACATGGAAGCCTTCATGTCGTCACAGACGTCTCAATCATTTAAAACACACCAGGATTATAAGGCAAGGTGGTAAATGGAAGTTTAAAAAAGGAAAATAAATAAAAAAGTTGTTTTTAGCTGATGAAATGATTGTCTTTCATGCAGACTTAATGTGCACGAGCAAAAAACAAAACAAAGTTTATGTTTTGATGTACAATCAACATGCCAGCCCAAGTTCCCATTTTTAAATCAGTCTAAATATCCAGCTGCATCAGTATCTTTTTTGCATCCATCAGGTTTTAGTAAGACGTTAGGAAGTTTTATTTTTTACACGTGCAATAAACGTCATCCTACATGTTAACAGCAGAAACTACAGGTGTGACATTCTGCCTGTTTGGAATGAAGTCACTGAGTGACGAGATGTTCTGTGACAGAAAATACCCTGACGCATCCAGGTAGAAAAATCTAAAAAAGCTAAGTCTGGTCCTCTGGACATTAAAATAAAAAAATTGTAGAAACATTTTGTCTTTCGTCCGAAAGACTTCCTCAGTCTGAGCTGCTGTATTCAGCTCAGTCTTATAAATAGCACCCTCTCACAGTGGATCAACCAGTTGGCTGACAGCTGAAAACAGCTGCTCACATGATCAAGGAGGACCATCAGCCTAATGATGGATCGTTAGCAGCCGTGTGTCTCCCTGAGCTGAATACAGCATCTCAGACTGAGGAAGTCTTTCGGACGAAAGACAAAACATTTCTAGTTTTTATTTTTGCTTTTTGTTTTTGAATGTCCAGAGGACCAGACTTAGCTTTTTTTTAAATTAAAGACATAAACCTCCTGCTGATAAAAAGTGCAATAAAAGTCTAGTATGAACATTTGGACAAGTGTAAAAATAAATATTAGTGTACATCAGTGCAGTGAAGGATCCGCCGGCTCTACTTTCATGCTCACACGGGCTCCTGCAGGTGGCGCTGTGCTGTCGTCTGCAGACGAACTTACTTGCCTATACACAATCAAACGCCTTGTCGCTCACAGTATAGCAGGCTATTTTACCATATATTCATATCACTCCCTTTTTTTTACCTACTATTATAATTCCAATAATATCACTGTTATCATTCAGAATTTAAATGAACAAAACTTTACAATCCCGTAGTCGACATGACAGTGCAGTTAGAGCGATTGTCTAACAGCAGGAAAGTCACAGGATTACGTCCTGGTCTGGACCTCGATGGGTGGAGCAAATACGTTTTCTCCAAGTACTCCAGTTTCCTCCCACAGAACAAAAATATGCATGTTGGATATTAGTAAGTCTAAATTGTCCCTGGGTGTGAGAGAGAATGGTTGTTTGTGTGTGTCCCTGTGAAGGGCTTGTAACCTGTCCAGGTGTAAACAGTGAGTGCATGATAGACACCAGCTCTCCTCGACGCCCTGCAACAAAAAGCAACCAAAAATACAAATACAACTCCAGTTGTAATAATAAAAATTAACTTATAAAGATCTATAAATCCTGATAGTGGCTGACCTAACATTTAATGGATGTGGAAATATCCTAGTCTAAATGAAGCAGAAATCTACCTACATTATAAAACTCACATTTTTAAATGTTTAGTTTCATTGTTTTAAGCTTTTTTTTCTTTTCTTTTAAGATACTCATTAATGTTTGCCGGATTGTCATATTACAAGTCAAGTGTGGAAGATTTCCACAAGGTCTTGGTATTAGTGCTGAAATTAAACAGTAAAACTACCTGCCATACCTTGTGCCAACTCAAACAAACAGGCGTGTGAAAGTTGAGCGCACGTTGTTTGCTCAGCGTAACACAAATGTGCACTTCAGTCTCAACGCTGCTCAAATTGATGTCATAAAAATAATTCTCCATAAGTGTGCTAAGCTACTCCCATAAGACACTTAAGAGATGAGGGGTATATTAGAGGGGTTTCCAGTTTTGTTGTGATAAAAGTCAAGAGTTTGCAGCATCACCAAAGAGGCCCAGCTCGATCACCATGGTAACACAGGTAGAGCTCATCACCTGCTCTGTAGCAGCAGACAGAACTCTATGAACTGAGCTGTTTCTCCCTTTTCTTCTAATTAAATCACATAAAAGGTTACACTTTAAACAAATAGTATTAAAAATGTCCATTACCTTTAAAGGCAGTCTGTGCATTACATTTAGCCATTTTCATTTAAATGCAAGTATTTAACCATAAAACTGTGTTTTTCAGGAACATCCTTCATTTCATCTAGCAAGTACATATTTTATGGATTCTAATCTTAAGTCAAATTATTCTGGTTTATTATTAGAGCCCGACCGATATGGATATTTTGGCTGTTGTTGAAACTGATATTGGGTGGAGAAGGTGAATACCGAGAACCGATATAATGGCTGAACTTTTTAAGCTTTGTCCACCCCAAAGAATCTTAGTAAACAGCGAGTGGAGCGGGGCTTGTTTATTTAGCGCAGCTGTTAGCAACCATGAAGCTAAGCTAATCAAATCCATGCTATACGTCGTCCCACAGTAAGTTTACAAGCCTCTGGTCATAAAACAGTCTGCCTAACGTGCGTTCACATTTTCCATCCTCCACTATTCACCAAAAAGTTATTAAGTGTGTTACATAAAAATTAATTAAACTTTGAAACTCCCCTCCCTGTTCATTGTTTAACAGTCACGTATGGTGATGGTCTAATTAGTAATGGCTGCAGCAGTGTTTACTTTTCTTTCAGTCAAACAATACATTTTATTGAGGACGACAAAGATAACGTTACTAACAATGATATGTTTTACCTCTACGTTAGACTTATTGCTCTGGATAAAGTTTTGCACGGCATTAGCCTATGCTAGGTTATCTAAATGTTAGCTTGCTAACTTGAGAGGCATGTACCTGTAGCTAATGACAAGTGGGTTGGAGGATTGAAGAGAATTTTTATTTTTTTAGTTTACAGATCAGTTAAAATAAATTTACCACGCTCGGCAAAATACTCTACACAGTATTGCTCCCTGCGTTGTCTATGCTGAACACGAAAGTGAAACTTAAGTGAACTGTAACGACAAAGCAGTGTTCAGGTGTCTCTGCTGGATACATTGTACAATTACTGCTCATTTCCAGCATTTTAGAGGTGAAAAGTAGAAGTGTTTGTATCGAAGCATAATGGGACAATTTTCACCGATACCGATGGATCCTCAAATGTCTATCAACCTAAAATATTGGCCCCTACCATATATCGATTGGGCTCCATTTACCATAACTCTTTTTTTTAAAGCTCACTCATACTTCTCAGCATACGATATGGGAGAAATACTCTCAGAAACTTAAAAACGCTCATAGCGCTATGATATATTGACTTTTTACACCCTTTAAAAAATAGCCAGGTAGTTTTGAAGTGATATTTGTCCAATAAATGTCGATAGTACTTTATCAATTGTGACATTATTCAAAGAGCACTTATGATTGAAGGATGGCTACCTCAACTAGGTTTTATATGGTTTTCAGGAGTATTAAACAACTTTTTCTTTTCTCCAGGTGTGAAAAACACTACATTAGTTAATATTAAACCTCTACACTTTTACATGACAGTTGTTTTTTTCTTTTTGTTAACTGCTGTTGTCTCAACCCAACAAAGTCCATGTTACTACACCAATGAATGCGTGCTAAGCATAGATCACAGCATGATGATGATGACAAAGCTGCTCCCGCTATCAGAGCATCAGTCCAAAAGTTTACTCAACTCTCTGCGGACGTTTCAGTTGGGAGTAGTTCAGCACCATTAGCATATGAATAAAAGCTGTAATTTTGCCTCATAGTACACCCCTCTGGTTAAAAAACCACAGATAAGAAATTATTTAACTGGTTCAGATATGCCCAATTTGAATTTTAAAATGGACTCCAGTTGATTACATGACATCTATGGAGGCAGCAGTGTGGGAGAAAGTGGTCAACACATTAATATGGCCTAGGATCAAATTTTGAAAGTTGTACAGTACATGCAAACATATGCCATGATGTTTAAAGATTACAATAGTCCAACGAGGCCACGCTGCATGCTGGCAGCAAACACTCACAGTTAGTGAGTATGCATCTAAATAGTTTCCTATTTTGTTTTACAATTCTGAGTCAACAGCTAGCCTTCAACAGTCACAGTCCTGTGAGACACCGCCTGTAAGAGTGAACCACTTGGTATTCCTACAAAATAGTCTTCAGCATTAACTTTTTAATGTAACGTGAAATCATATATTCTGGAGTTTACAGCAAAATAAATATTTTGGGGGCACGTTTTCTCCCAATCACCTGTCAATCAAACCCAGTCCCAGTCCTTCTCTAATCAGCTCACTGAACAATAAGTGCAACACTTGCTATCATAAACACGATTGTCCTTAAGATGAAACATGAAAATAGAGCTCTTTGTTTTCACTGTTGGTGTTCTTATCCTAATCAAAGCATCGCCCGGAAGTCATTCAGATAATAAATATACCTAACGAACAGTCACGTTTCAGTAACTGAGGAAGATCTTGTGGTGAGATCATTCAGGCCTGTTGCGTCGCCTGAGGCTGGTTGGAGGCTGCTCGGCACAGACATCCTCCATCTTGGTCTCGTTCAATTCTTGCAAGCAAGTGTGGAGCTCAGGGGGCTTTGGCTTTTCTCCATCATCTTCTGTTTCATTGTTTGCATCTTCTGCTTCTTCATCAGAATCTTCTGGCCCGTGCTCCTTCATCTCTTCACCTTCTGCTTTGGCATCATCAGCATCATCAGAGTGTGTGCCGTACACGTCCTCAGCAGCTTCTGCAGTCTCAGCAGAGGGCCGCTTGTCTGCAACTGCTGAGGTGTCTTTGGCCCCGAGGGACTCTATGAGGTCATCTAGGTTACGGTTACAAGAAGGCTCTGAAAGACAAAAACAAAAGCTGTATTCATTTACTGGAAATACTACAAGGGGGCCGAGATGGGGTGGAGGCAGGGCAGCTGACTCAGGACCCGAAAGTCCCAGGTTCAATCCCTAGTCATTGCACATTTTGTAGTGTCTCTGAGCAGCACACTCTATCCCCAAAT
>JBBPBX010004127.1:30550-41703 GCA_038048925.1 Garcialebias charrua | reverse complement strand
TATATATATGTATATATATGTGTACAAACCGGATTCCAAAAAAGTTGGGACACTAAACAAATTGTGAATAAAAACTGAATGCAATGATGTGGAGATGGCAAATGTCAATATTTTATTCGTAATAGAACATAGATGACAGATCAAAAGTTTAATCTGAGTAAATGTAACATTTTAAAGGAAAAATATGTTGATTCAAAATTTCCCAGTGTCAACAAATCCCAAAAAAGTTGGGACAAGTAGCAATAAGTGGCTGGAAAAAGGAAATTGAGCATATAACAAACAGCTGGAAGACCAATTACACTAATTAGGTCAATTGACAACATGATTGGGTATAAAAAGAGCTTCTCAGAGTGTCAGTGTCTCTCAGAAGCAAGATGGTAAGAGGATCACCAATTCCACCATTGTTGCGCAGAAAGATAGTGCAGCAATACCAGAATGGTGTTACCCAGCATAAAATAGCAAAGACTTTTAAGTTATCATCATCAACTGTGCATAACATCATCAAAAGATTCAGAGAATCTGGAACAATCGCTGTGCGTAAGGGTCAAGGCCATAAAACTCTACTGGATGCTCGTGATCTCCAGGCCCTTAAACGTCACTGCACCTCAAACAGGAATGCCACTGTCAAGGAAATAACAGAATGGGCTCAGGAATACTTCCAGAAAGCATTGTCAGTGAACACAATCCACCGTGCCATCCGCCGTTGCCAGCTGAAACTCTACAGTGCAAAGAGGAAGCCATTTCTAAGCAAGCTCCACAAGCTCAGACGTTTGCACTGGGCCAGGGGTCATTTAAAATGGAGTGTGGCAAAATGGAAGTTCTGTGGATGAGTCACGATTTGTAGTTCTTTATGGAACACTGGGACGCCGTCATCCGGACCAGAGAGAACAAGGATAGCCCAAGCTTCTGAATGGAGCATTCAGAAGCCTGCATCACTGAAGGTTACATGAGCGCTTGTGGCATATCTGGAAAGGCACCATTTTATGTGACGGTCTTTTAACAGATTTTTGGCCATGGGAAACCTCAACTCTATCTGGCAACACTGTCGTAATCTCGCTGCCAACAGCGGGTGAAACATGGGACGAAGACAGACACCGCTGAATCGGACGAGATGAAACATTACAACATGTTCTACAGGAATGTCAAAAATATGAAGAAGAACGTAAATATATGAAGAGAGAATTTGAAAAGATAAAAGAAAAGTTTAACATAATAGATGCACTACAACATAACTTAGAGAGCAAACATATACAAATTATAATTACATATTTTAAGAAAACAAGTTTCATCAAGCATACACAGAATTATTTCACGAAGAACCACACTCCATACCAGTGGTGGCGGTAATGCACACCTAACGTTTTTTGCCAACCGCCATTAAACCCATGCAGAAGAGGAAGAAGGAGAAGAAGAACTAGACACCGTTGAATCCACGTGACGTGGTTCAACAGACTGGAGGAAGCTGTGGAGAAATATCGGGTCTTTTTGAAGGAATAATCTCAAATTACGAAGAGGAACTGTCGAGTTGGAGAGAAAATGAGTTCAGGTTTGTTTTTTCATTCAGCATCAGACGATGTTGCGGTTTCTAGGTAGTTAATGGCTTTAACTTCTTAACAAGAACTTGTAAATCATCTGTGTTTGTAGCTTAGCATGCTAACAGAAGCTAGCGCTAAAGTGGACAAGATCTAGAAACTAAAATATAAGATCAAGAAGCAGACGGCTGTTTTTAATCTCTTAACAATACGCAGTTTGGAGATGTACTATTGAAACTAATGTCGAGAAGATATTTAAGGCTGTGTCTAAGTTCAGGGCCTGTATGCTTCGAAGGCTGAACGAAGTCACTGCTAATCAGTGTTGCCAGATCTCGCGATAGAAACAAGCATTCATTCATTCAACCTTTATTTATACAGGTTAATCATATTGAGCCACGAAGACTCATTTACAAGAGAGACCTGAACTTTAACAAAGAGTAATGACAACAGTGGATAACAACAACAGACTTTCTCAAACGATTCATACAAATTTAAGTTTTTATTTATTTATTTATCATATACCAGGGGTCTGCAACCTTTACAATCAAAAGAGCCATTTCTGCCCCTTTGTTCACTAAATTAAACGTGTCCGGAGCCACAATACCTGCTACAACTGGGATTCTCAACTGGTGGCCCACGGACCACTTTAAAGGAGAAATGTAATCAAATCTGAAAAAATCGATATAACAAGAATTTCATATAGTAAACAACACACATAAACATACTTAGTATGCTTTTTTCAAGTCAGTAGCTTAAAGAAATAGTTTTTTACATTTTTCCTGCTACATGCCGAAGTGCAGTGATTTCTGTAGTAATTTTCTGGACGCACTTTTATGACACAATTAAGACCTCCTTTGCTATCTTACAATAACACTGAAGCTATAAACCCATCATTACTGTCCTCCTGTCTGTCATTTAAAATGGAAGCAGAAGACTTTTTTGAATCTGAAGGATATCACTTTAGTTTGTCAAAAACAGTTTGGTGATTTAGTGCATTAATGGGCATTTCTATCCTGGAAATACGAATAGCCGTGCGTTAGCCGCCGCATGCTAACGTTAGCATGCTAGCGCCGTATGCTAACGTGGAAGTGGGGGTGTTGAAAATGTCCTGAAACAGTTACCAATGTCTTGTTAAGCTCTGTCTTCCCCAGAACATAGTAGGATCTAAAATGATTTTTAAAGATGAAGGAGCAAGTTGAAACATGCTGTCTCCCTCCTTGCTAGCAGGCTCCATTGGGAGCTGCCTGGCTAACTAACTACGGTGGCCCTACATGGCCAAAATTCTACAGCGGCCAAATGCACAGGAGCGGTAAAAATACAATATAAAATTTAAAAAAAGTTTTTAAATCGATTTTGGGGCTTTTAGAATCTATTCTGAATCGCCAGGACTAAGAATCTTGATTCTTTAAAAAATAGATTTTTTTTGCTGCATCCCTAATTGCTACACACTGAAACCTTTTTGTCCACAACTAGATACACACACTAATATTACTGTATGAGGGACGACCGTTGCACTGCCTACGTCATATTCAGGGGACGGAGAGCAGGCAGGGGGAGGGGGGTCAAAAACACCAGATGAGAATTTTTTCACTTTGCAAAGTCTAAATTTGAGTTAGGATGACATTTTTGACGTGAAAATTTCTCAACAAGCTTATTTTATGCTTTTCATTAGACTACTATTAGCTTAAAAACACTTTTCATTTCTCCTTTAAGTTTGTTGAAGGACAATTTTCTGACCAGTAGGGTAGTTTTCTGGACTGGCCATAGTAAAAAGCTGAAAATATCTAATTTGTTGATATTTTTACATTTGAAGACAAAAAAAAAAAGACAGGATTATTGTAAAGAAGGAAAAATAATACCGGTATGTTCTTTCCCATAAAAATAAAATAAAAAAACAATGAACTATGCAGGTCTAGGTAAATTATTTTAATTGTGGAAAAATTAAATATCCTACTTCGAATAAATAAAGTTAAAGTGTGTTTTACTCTTATTAGTTCTAGTATCATAATAATAATACTTTATTTATAAAGCCCTTTAAAACAACAACAGCTGCAACAAAGTGCTGTACATAAAATCAAGAACATTTAAACACATAAAAATTAAACAGTTGTTAAAACATTAAGATCAATAAAAACAGTGCTGAACAAATTCAGTCTGTGCTAAAAGCCAGTGAGTAAAAATGTGTTTTTAGAAGAGTTTTAAAACTGGACAGTGAAGGAGCTCGTCTGATGGGAAAAGGGAGATCGTTCCACAGTTTTGGAGCAGCAACAGAAAAAGCTCTGTCCTCTCTGAGCCTCCATTTGGATCTCGGCACCTCCAGGAGCAGCTGATCCGAGGCACCGAGCAGGAGAGTATGGGTGAAGCAGCTCAGAGAGGTAGGATGGGGCAAGACCATTTAAACGTTTTAAAATAAATAAAATAATCTTAAAATGAACAGGCAGCCAGTGGAGTGAAGCTAGAGTGGGGGTGATGTGCTCCCTCTTAAGCTAGATATATACTCGACGCGTCGCGCAGCGCGCCAAAAGTGACGCAATATCGCAGTCCCCGCCCCTGCGCGTTGGCCCCGCGCGTGGTCTTGGCGCGTGTCGTGCACCTCCGAATTTTTGAAACTCCGCAAGCCTAGTGCGCGCGCGGTGGGCGCTACAGAATTGTTTGACATGTCGGGTGGGGACCTTCACGTCAGAGTCTGCAGCTCTCTGTGCCGCTGTGGTCATGGAGACTGCGTCGCGACGCATGGAGGAATGTTTTTATGTGATACAAATGTATTAAATTCACCTTATTCATCTCTGAGCTGGACTTTTCTTTTGTTGTTTTGCCAAAAGTCACGTGATCGCTTCCTCCTCGCTGACTCCATGCATTAAAACCGCAAGACACAATGATTTGCTCCTCTGGACAACAGTTCAGCACGCGAGCGGAGCATTTTTGTTGTTGTGTGATTTCAAACAGTTCTTCTTCTACGGTAGATTTCTTCTTCTACCCTTTCTTGCAACATATGCACAGGTTTTAGAGGGTACTGCCACCTGCTGGTCCGTAAAAGAACAGCACTTTGCCATGCGCCGCCGTGCGTCAACTATAAACACAGAGGCGACACTGTAAACGCATTTCGCCGCACGGCACACTGCGTGCGCAGCGCGCGCGCTCCAGCCTGCGGACCAAAGCGCGACTATAACTCAGCCTTTATGAACTCCAGTTAGAAGCTGAGCAGCAGCGTTCTGGACCAACTGGAGACGTCTGAGGGAGGACTGGCAGTCTCCAAGGTAAAGAGCGTTACATTAATCCAGCCGAGAGGTGACCAAGGCATGGATTACTGTTTCCAGCTGCTGTATTCACACATTTGCAAAGGAAATGACAGGAAAAACTGCTAAAACTAGCCCTTTTTGTTGTTATAAGAACAAATACAATTCAGTTTAGAGTTAGTTTTGACCAAAGCTTGAAAGAGCCACTGTTGAGGGACCAAAGAGCCACATGTGGCTCCAGAGCTGCAGGTTGCAGACCCCTGATCATATACAATTGAAAACAAAGTGATAACTAAAAGGAAAGAGAATGTAACAAAAAACAGCTAGATTATAAGGCGGTGTAGAAAACTAAAAACAGGAACATGTTCAAAGCTTGAAAGAGCCGCTACAGATGGGCCAAAGAGCAGCATGTGGTTCCAGAGCCATAGGTTGCAGACCCCTGCAGTAAACACTATACAGTACACTTTAAAGAAATCAGGTCTCTCTTGTAAATGAGTCCCTGAGGCTCAATGGGAGATAAAGGTTGAATGAATGAAAACTAATAATGCAAAACATTACGGCCAAACAACAGCAGCCCAAACGTGATCTGTGTGAGTAGATGTGTATGAATGAATACGGCAGCATGAAATAATCAGCAGCATGGATAATCAGCAGCACAGATAGGTCACATATCACCAATTAAAGTGGCATTACACTGATTTTTCCCGTGACAATATCCTGTTATTATATATAAAAACTTTTGTTTGTCCTGGTTAGGAATTTGAGTAACAGCTTCAGGGTAGAAACTGTTCCTCAGTCTAGTGTTTCTTCATTTCTCTTATGAACAAACTTTCTTCTTCTTTTAAACTCCTGCAGCCTGTCCCTCACTTGGCTTCCAGCGACTTGACTCGATCCTTCTGCAGCAGCGTTCGCTCCCTCTGTCCTCCGCTTCTTTCCAACGCAACGTCTTCGCAAATCTCTCCTTGAGTGAAGGTCCGCTGCCGTCCTTCTGTATCTACAGCGTTCGTCTCATGTCTCGTTCTGCAACTTCCTCATTGTCTTATATTTTAAGATGAGATAAGATAGAACTTTATTGATCCCACAGGAAATTGTTGTGCCAGAGTTTCAGTACAAAGGAACATACACAAGGAATCACACAAGATAATAACAATAAAAAATAAAAAAAAGAGTATAAAAATAACAGAGTGCACGCTCTCGGTGCAGAAGCGCGTTGTTTTATGATATTTCAAATCAACCCAAATGTTTAATGTTTTATCATATTTTAAATCATTTGTCAGGCTCGTGAAGGATCGGCAATTGTTTAGGAAAAAACACAATCACAGACTACTTTAAAATAATGATGTCATTTATTACCCCTGATCGGAAGGTTGGAGGTTCGAATCCCGCGTCCGCCCACCATGTGTCGTTGTGTCCCTGGGCAAGACACTTAACCCAAAGTTGCTCCCGGTAGGTCTGGATGGCGCCTTGCAAGGCAGGCTACCACTACCGGTGTATGAATGTCTGAATGAATGGGTGGATGGCTGGTATTGTAAAGCGCTTTGGGGCTCCTCACAGGGGGCTGGAAAGCGCTATATAAATAAGCTCCATTTACCATTTACATATTAAAGAAAACTGTGAAAAATAAAAGAAAAAGTGAAAACGCATACAAGTCAAACATACAAACTGTTTTCCTGCTAAGATCAAAGTGTCTGTTTAATCTCGCCACAGTAAAACTTAAATACGCACACTTAGGCATTGACGTGTAACAAATTACAGTATTTCCTCACCTTGACACTGAACCGGGAAGTCTCACAGTTCGGCGGGAGATATGGTCATCAATGCACACCGGGCGTTTGATCAGAACCCACGGTAGACTTCAATGACTTTGTCTGAGCGTTCCTCATTTATACCTTGAGGTGTGTGTGTGTGTGTGTGTGCGTGTCTGTGTATCTGTGTGATGTCTTTACTCACTCTGTTTTTCAAAGCAAAGTGGTGCTAGGCACCTGGGTCAGTTTGCCCTCAACTGAAACTACAACTCATCCCTATCTTACATCAACAATTCTACTTGGCTGTAAGATGCATGGAAACACATTGTGTGCCTCACTCCCTTTTTCAGAAGAACTGCAGGCCTGAAGTGAGAAGGGTGATATGCAACCATTCATCAAAGACCGTATGGCTTTTCCGAGAAGGATGGGCCCTTGTCCCTCAAAGAAATTCTGGGCCTTTGAAGCAAAATTGCACAACCCCCCCCCCCTTTCAAGGCCAGTTTAATGAACACATAATATAAAAATTGATAAAGTTAGTCAGGAAACATATTTTAATACCAACACTCATATTTCACACGTCCACCTGCTCTCGTACAGATTCGTTGTCCTGTTCGGCCTCATTATAAATTCTCAAATTACAGTGCCTTCTGTGTCCTTCTACTTCAGTCAGCTTCTCTTGCAGTTTTGTTTGCTGTTTTAAAAGTTTTAGAATGGCCTCCTTTGCTTCTGTGTTCCACTCGTCTAGCTCTGATAGCCAGCCTTGTGCCTCCGTGATGTCTTTTTGCTGTAATTCTGCTACATTCTGCGCCACTTTTTAAAAATATTTTTTTTGTTTTTGAATTCGGTAAACTCTCGTCTCATCTCTTCTTTGAATTCTTCTTTGAATTTCATGAAGTCCTCCTTCATCTCTCCTTTGAGGTCCCATATTTCATTCATGATGGTTGTGAGGCCCTCTAAAAGTGTGCTGAGTTGTTGAGTGACCATTTTCTTGTTCCAGCTGCTCCATTTCAGACACTTGTTCTTCTTGATCTGTTAATTTTTTTCTTATCCACAATATTCCTACGCCCCATGACGCTTTGCGCGAAATGTGCGCACGACTTCCGGTTGACCGGAAACACCGTTTGTTTACATGCGAGTAATACAGTTGAAGACAGTCCAAACTTTGTTGTTTTAGTTCATTAAAAATGTGGGAACACCACTCGTTTTGTTAAAAGAGGAGGGACAAATAAAAAGAAATAACAGATGTGACCTGATCGCGCTGACATAATTTAAAAATACATAAATAGCGAACGCGTTTGCTCCGGCCTCTCGGCTAAGGTTTGTTAGCTGCTATCCCGGCTAAAAATACCGGTCGCATCTGAGATCTATCGTTTTAAGACAGTAAATCTTCCAAAACTCTCATTAATATCCCTCCCCGAATAAAAAGAAATAACAGATGTGACCTGATCGCGCTGACATAATTTAAAAATACATAAATAGCGAACGCGTTTGCTCCGGCCTCTCGGCTAAGGTTTGTTAGCTGCTATCCCGGCTAAAAATACCTGTCGCGTCTGAGATCTATCGTTTTAAGACAGTAAATCTTCCAAAACTCTCATTAATAAACCCTCCCCGAATAAAAAGATGTGACCTGATCGCGCTGACATAATTTAAAAATACATAAATGGCGAACGCGTTTGCTCCGGCCTCTCGGCTAAGGTTTGTTAGCAGCTATCTCGGCTAAAAGTACCTGTCGCGTCTGAGATCTATCGTTTTAAGACAGTAAATCTTCCAAAACTCTCATTAATAAACCCTCCCCGAATAAAAAGATGTGACCTGATCGCGCTGACATAATTTAAAAATACATAAATGGCGAACGCGTTTGCTCCGGCCTCTCGGCTAAGGTTTATTAGCAGCTATCTCGGCTAAAAGTACCGGTCGCGCCTGACATATATCATTTTAAGACAGTAAATCATCCAAAACTCTCATTAATAAACCCTCCCTGAATAAAAAGAAATTACAGATGTTACCTGATCGCGCAGACACAGCCATAGAGAAGGATGCAGGAACACTCTTTCTTTGTTTTGGGTCCGTGTTGAAAACACTGTTGTTTTAGCCAAAGATTTAGCTTGGTCCGGTTGTTGGTGCAGCCGCGAACAGCACAGCAGGTACCTGAACCCCGGTAGGACATTTCAGTAAACGTTCCGTTTAAACAAAAGCTGTGTTTGCTCCGATAAAATGAATGAAAATAACTTTCAAAAACACCCGCGATCCATACTCCGCCTATGGAATAAGGCACTTCCGGGGTCAAACGGAAGTAAGTCCCATAATCGCAAATACAGTGCCACCTTCAGGAATATTGTGGATACTTCTCTGCTTACATCCTCCACTCATTTCGTTTGATAAAAAACATTTTATGTTCTTTCATGATACAGGTGGTCCCCGACTTACGAACGAGTTCCGTTCCTACACACCGTTCGTAACCCGATTTTGACATAAGTCTGAACTTATTACATGTGGCGTTTGTAAGTCCGGATTTTTGCCGTAAGACAGAAACTGCATGCTAACGCTGTGCTACGCACTCGTTTATCTACATGAGACACTGAACAAGCGTACATACTGGTCCATAAACATGCACAGAACTTTATTTACAAACAGTTAGCTAACACATTACACCACACATTCATCTATAAACAGTATTTACTGTACAACAATACTGTTCGGAGCACATTCGTAAGTCCAGAGCGTCGTAAGTCGGGGACCACCTGTATTTGGGAGGTTTCTTTTAATTTTTTTTTTTACTTGGGAGCTTTACTTTATGCTGCCATTTTGTTCCTTGTCACCCCACAACTTGGAACAGGTCTGATCCACAGAACATAAATCAACAACACAAGTGATGTATGAGTGAATATAAAGTTATATTCAGTCCATATTGTCTGTGTTTCAGTGTCTCCTGCAGATGTTCAGCAGACTTTGCTGATCAGAGTAGATGCTCCTGAGGAATGGAGACCTGATGTGGACCAGCAGGACCCAGAGCTCCCCCACTTAAAGGAGGAAGAGGAGGACACTGATGCCAGCAGGTTTTCATTCACTGCAGTACATGTGAAGACAGAGGATGATGAAGATAAGCCTCTGTTCTCACAGCTTCATCAGCACCAAATGGAGGACAGAGATGTTCCAACCAGCAGCTCAGCTGACCAGATGAAAGTTGAAGCTGATGGAGAGGACTGTGGAGGAGGAGAAACCAGCAGGAACCCAGAACTTAATCCTCATGGAGATGCTTCCAGCTCGTCAGAGACTGAAGTCAGTGAAGATGATGAAGAGGCTGAAGATGGGAACAATCCTGACTCTCAACACTTCTGTGGACTCACAGACATGGGTATAACAAAGAAAATAATACATTTATTTGCATTGAAGTGTGAAGGTGACTTTAAAATACCTTAAAAATAACAAAAATGCTTCAATTTGTAAAGCACAACAAAATGACCCAGAACCATTTTAACATTGACACAGCTCTAAATTAAAGAACCTAAAAAAAAAACCAAACTTACAGAATGTTTTAATATACCGGTAAATGGGCAGAAATTGATTATAAAAAAAATTCAGGCACAGGACATACCGTACTGACATTTTGAAAACTTTGCTCTAACACAATCCAAAAATGGGGGGAAATGTCACTGTCTGTAAAAGTACAAAAATAAATGCATAATAAATAAATAAATAAACAACACAGGAATTGACACATTTTCAAAAGGTCCCAGAATCCGTCCCATGCATGTCTTGCTTTGAACCTTTGCAAACAAATATAATTTGATCCATAATTTGATATTTGAAAAGCCAAGAACTCTTAGTTTAAAAATAAAAATCTTGATAGTGCTATTCTTACACCATTTTTACTTTGTTATTAAAATGGACTAGTATCATCCAGTAAACCAGCCACTAGGGAGCACAAGCCAGTGCATCTCTGGTCCCAAGTCTGGGTAAATTGTGAAGATTGTGTCATAAATGGAATCCAGGATAGAACAGACGTTTGTTTATATTTTACCAAATAAAATGTGTTCCCTTTGACTTAAAACTGTTCTGATCCACAGAAGATAAATCGATAACATAAGAGATGCATGAGTAAAATATAAAGTTAAATTTGTCCGTATTGACTGTGTTTCAGTGTCCCCTGCAGATGTTCAGCAGACTCTGCTGATCAGAGTAGATCCTCCTGAGGAATGGAGGCCTGATGTGGACCAGCAGGACCCAGAGCCCCTCCATATAAAGGAGGAAGAGGAGGAACTCTGGACCAGATTGGAGGGAGATCGCCTCATTGTGATGGAGGAGACTGATGCCAGCAGTTCATTCACCACAGTTACTCTGAAGAGTGAGGATGATAAAGAGAAACATCTGTTCTCACAGCTTCATCAGCACCAATTGGAGGACAGAGATGTTCCAACCAGTAGCTCAGCTGACCAGATGGAAGTAGAAGCTAATGGAGAGGACTGTAGAGAAGCAGAAATCAGGAGAAACCCAGATCTAAATCCACATGGAGATGCTTTCAGCTCTTCAGAGACTGAAGTCAGTGAGGCTGATGAAAAGGACGAGGATGGGAACAATCCTGACTCTCAGCTGGAACACTTGTCAGACTCTGGGTCAACAACTGAAGACCGTGACAAAGA
>JBBPBX010004127.1:4096-29208 GCA_038048925.1 Garcialebias charrua | reverse complement strand
CAGCCCCATTTGTTGCTGTAGAAGTTGACGAGATCACGGATGCCACAAACAATCCTCAGATCTTTGTCACATTGCGCTATGTGGCTACAACTGAAGCGGCCTGTGAGGTGAAGGAGGCCTTCTTGGGCTTTGATGATGTGAGTGAGGACAGACGTGCTTCTGTTGTTGCTGAATATGTCCTGGGAGTGTTGGAGAAGTATGACTGTACTGAAAAGCTTGTAGCTCAGACCTATGATGGAGCCGCTGTCATGGCATCAGAACTGAACGGCATACAAGCTAAAATGAAAGAAAAAGTGCCCGAAGCCATGTTTACGCACTGTTACGCACACGAGCTAAACTTGGTGCTATTGCATTCAGCTAAGTGCATGCCTGAGTGTCGTACATTTTTTAAAACAGCTGAGGGACTAGCGTCATTTTTCAGCAAGTCCACAAAGTGCACTCTCTTGCTGGACGATATTATCATGCGCCGGTTACCCAGAGCATTGCCAAGATGGAGCTCTAACTCCAGGCTGCTGCAGACAATAAGCATGCACCAAAATGATCTGCGCACCCTATTTCAGATAATCACAGAAAATCCTGATGGCTGGGATAATGACACACTGATGATGGCAGCAGGATTCGATCGGTGGCTGTCAAAAACATCAACGTGCTTTCTCCTTCTGGCATATGAGGACATTTTCAGTGTAACTGACAAACTTTCCAGAGTACTGCAGAACAAAGTGATGAACATTGAATATTGTCTTGCACGCATCCGTGACACGGTTGCAGCTCTCACACGCATTGGACGGGAGTTCGACAGTTTCTATGACCGGTTCGAGCAGAAATGTGAAGAACTTGGCCTGACAGAGAGTGGAACCGGACAGCCGACCAGAAATAATCGAAGACATGTATTCTGTAACATTATGGATAACATCAGCGATCAGATGAAGGCTAGGTTTGATCATTTTGGGGAGCTGGCTTTTCTTGGTTTGGTGGATTGCACAAAATTCAGTGAAATGTCACAACATTTTGATGACGCGAAACTGCAGAGCATGTCAAAATATGCCAAATTCTTTGACTTGGTGAAACTGAAGGCGGATCTCATTGGACTGTATGGTTCACAAACAGTGAGAGATGAATGTAAATCTCCTGCACAGCTTCTCAGGTTTTTGGTCCAGAAAGATCTCATTCCAACTGTTCCTGAAGCGACAAAGTTGCTTCAGCTAGTGCTCACTGTTCCAGCTACCACAGCATCGGTGGAGCGGTCATTCTCAGCGCTGAAAAGAATAAAAACATGCAGTCGAAACAGGACTGATCAAGGAAGGCTTTCTTCTCTGGCAATGATCTCCATCGAGGCAGAGAGACTTTTAAAACTGAAAGCCGACAAGGAAGACTTTTACAAAAAAGTCATTGACGCCTTTGTTCAGAAGGAGCGGCGCATGGACCTCATTTATAAGTAAAGGTAAGACTAAAATAATTTTTTTCTCCAAATTAAATGTGCTTTTTTGCGTGCTACAGTTTGTATGTGTAAAGATTGCTGATATGATATTTTAAACACAACCCGTTAAAGGTGCAGTCTGCAGTTTCTTAGCCTGGCCCTCGCCTTCCTGCACAGCTCCGCTCAATTCTCATTTCCCTTCACTGCACAGTCTGGGACTTCTCCCATTCACAACGATTTCTCTGGTAGAATTTTGTTCGGACCAATCAGAGAACAGAAGGGGCGGAGTTTTTGGCCCCTAACCCACGCCCCCACCTGTCCCAGCGCAGCCAGCAGCGAGCATTCGCATGTTCTCATTCAAAGCGATGCAGGACTGTTTTATATGTGACACAAATTTATTAATTTCCCCTTCTTAATCCCTTATCTGGAGTTTTCTTTTGTTTTTTTTCCCAAAAGTCAAGTAATCGCTCCCTCCTCCCTCCTCCTTCTCCACCCTCCGTTGAGTGAAATGAACAAGGAGGAAATGGCTGAGGTTGTCACGAGAATTAAACTCGGGTTTTACGTTGCTGACCGAGTCCCATCAGATTTTCTGGTCTTTTGGTGAGCTGGACCAGCGATCCATGGTTTTATTTTATTTTATTAAAATGTTTTATTAACATATAAACACAGAATTTGCGCAGCGAGAGAAAAGCTGCAGGAGGCGGAGCAGTTGTCAGTCAAGTTCACCAGAGCACGGGGGTGGCTCTGAGGGGAGGGAGCAGAATGCTTTCCCTGTTCAAAATATCCAATGGTTTTGTTCCTCAGCAGAGGCCAACGCCTCCAGCAAGAATTGTTTCTCTATGGAAAAAGTCCAGACCCTTGTCTGAAGCGAAGTGAAGGACAGGGTCTGGTTTTAACCAGGCTAGCAGTTTCTGTAATGCAGTCGAAGTTTTCTAAAAATATATTTTTACCATATTTCTTCACTCTGTAACTATCTCCTGACAGACTGATGTTAGACAAAGTAATCTTTGAAAAAACTATAGTCCCCTTGCTTCTCCAGGTGTTACTAAAAGCATTTCTAAAAAGCCACAGTGACCCGCCGTTAACCAGCCAATAAAAACAGAGTTTTTAACCAGCCAATAAAAACAGAGCTTGAATTTGAATTTCAGCAGAGCAAGGGGGAGCAGAGCCATATATGGCTCTGAGGGGGAGGGATCAGAATGCTTTCCCTGTTGAAAATTTTTCTAAGTGCTGTTCTACAGAAACTGCAGACTGCACCTTTAACTGCTGCCAATCAGATGGCGAATAAACTACAGGTGTTCCCCGACTTACGAGCGAGTTCCGTTCCTGCAAAGTGCTCGTAAGATGAAATCTCGTAAATCGGGGACTACCTGTATATATATATACCGCACCAGCCGCCCCTGATACACGTACATGTGCGGTAATGACTATTCTAACACTTTAACACATTTTAAAAGAGCATACAGTACATAAAAAAATTAATTTCTTACTTTGAGCGGCAGCTTCTGTCGTCTGTTTGCCTGTTAGCTCCGCTGTTAGCAACGCTGCGTTACGTCCGAGCCTCGCAGCTTTCTGTAGCACCACGCAGTTTAAACTCTTTACAGAAAGGACTGTTAGTATCCTAACTTCATACAGAAAAAGTTTTAATAACTTACCGAAAGCCGTCTGCGCGCCGCCTTCAGCTGCATCTGTTAGCATTTAGCCCCCCCGAATCCGCAGCTCCGGGCAGTCCGGTTTATCTGCATCTCCAAAAATGCTGTCGGCTTTGTTATTCCAAGTTAGCTCGTTGTCCCCCGATATCTTCGGCTTCCAGGCCGACATCGATCCGAGCTCCAGGAACCTCTGATCGCACAAAGCCGGCTGTCGAGGCTGCAGCTCCGGTGGGGTCCGCTTTAGCATGTTAGCCTTAGCTCATACCATGAGCTACTGGTCTCGTGCGGTGGGAGCGATCGGCGGAGCGATCGCGGCTGCTGCTCCAGGCCTGAGACATTCACAGAGTTCAGCGAGTGTTTCCAGTTAATTTATCCGTATGAGGCATCCTCTTATGGGAGAAACAGTCCTCCAAAGCCGGCTGCCGAGTGCCGAGACTAGAACTAGAGACTGGAACTAAATGTAAAATGGCGGAGGCGGCATTTCCGGTTCCTGGTTCCCGCAGGAAGTTGTTCAAATAATGCTTAAAATTATATTAAAAAATAATAATGATACTTTACGTATTTATAAAGCCATTTAAAACAACCACAGCTGCAACAAAGTGCTGTACACATGAAATTGAGAACATTTAAACACACAAAAATTTTTTTTTTTTTTTAATTTTATTCCATATTTTTATTAATTATGATAATCTCGTAAAGTCGGACGCTCGTAGGTCAGGGCGCTCGTAAGTCGGGGACCACCTGTACTCTGTAGGGTTCATGTATTATAAAAGAAGAAAATAACGCTATCCAAAGTATCCAAAGCGCTGAAGACGCTATGGCAGACAGAAGCCAAAACGTGGAGAACATTTTTTGTCTGTTTTTTATTACGGTATACATATGAAAAAAAACTGCGCATCGGATTATAAGGCGTACTGTCTAAAGCGCACTGTTGGCACACCTAAAAGCCTTTTTTCCCCCATATGTTATCTGATTGTGATGAAGTCAGTGCCTCACCAGCCATGAACCTCACCGCTCATCACTGGTCTTAAAGGTTCAGTATGCAGTTTCTGTAGAACTGCAGCAGTTAGAAATATTTTCAACAGGCAAAGCATTCTGATCCCTCCCCCTCAGAGCCATATGTGGCTCTGCCCCCTTGTGGTCTGTTGAATTTCAAATTCAAGCTCTGTTTTTATTGGCTGATTCAAATTCAAGCTCTGTTTTTATTGGCTGGTTACAAACTCTGTTTTTATTGGCTGGAAAATGGCGGGTCACCTTTTCTTTTTAGAAATGCTTATTTACCACCTGGAGAAGCAAGGGGACAATATTTTTTTTAATTTTTTTTCAGAGATTACCTGGCTAACATCAGTCTGTCAGGAGGTAGTGACAGAGTGAAGAAATATGTTCATAAAAAAAGCTACATACTGCAGCTTTAATTAAAGACCGTGTAAAGTGAAATTAAATGTGTGTTTTTAGTTTGTCACATGGCATAAATATGTGTTATTAATCACCCATTTAAATCTGACTGATTAAAAACATTGTTTACCTTATAAAATTAAGTCTCAAAAATCATGAAAAAACATGATTTTGCCTTGGTCTGGAACGCTAGGGGCGTGTCAGTGCGTGGGCGTGGTTTCAGGCAGCTGCGCTCGTCCTGCTCGTGTCCCACAGTGGAGAGGCAGACAGCAGAGCCAGTAAACCTGCTCTGTTTTTATCCGAGTTCTGTCTGTAACAGCAGCTACTTTTTCCAAGAGTTACGCTGTTTTTGTAAATAGTTTTCTTGTGTGTTTTTAATCTGGAATGAAAAAAAAAAGAAAAGAAAAAAAGAGTTGTACCATGCGGGATTTGAACCCGTGGGGTTTGGGACGGAAGGCAAGCGCTTTATCCATTGACCTATCCAAGCATTCAGATACTTGGTATAAAACCACGCGGTATAAAAACATGTTATGATTTGTACGGGTGCCCTGACCATTGCGACATCCAGGGAAGATGCACGAACGAGGCATAATTGATTAGCTAGCTAACAATGAACAAAATATCTATGCTATTGCTATCTGATGCTATCTGCGATTCGCGAGTGAACGGCTCCACCGAGGCGAATTTATACGGCTGGAGCTGCAGGGGGTGGGGCTATACTAATGAGGACCGCGTGACGAAACGCGGTCACATTTAAAACACGCCTAAAAAATCCTGAAATAGAAATATGTTTATACACAGTTTGCTCTATAACTCCAAAATTAATTGAGCTACAATTTTGAGACTTTTTACTCATTTACAAGATTACAATTATGACATTTATAATGTTTATTGAAGAAAATGTTGAAATTCACTTTACACGGTCTTTAAACTCACACATGAATCTCCACACAGGACAGAAACCTTTTGAATGTGAGCTTTGTAGACAAAGATTTAGCCACAAGTCTAGCATAAACGGGCACACGGAGATTCACGGGAAACAAAGTGCGTCTTTGTAGTGACTGCTGTCACTATACTTAAGTCTGCTGTAAAACACATGAGAATCCAGACAGGTACAGGTAGTCCCCGACTTACGAGCGCTCTTACATACGAGGTTCCGGACTTACGAGCTGGCGGATTTTTGAAAAAACGCAAAAAATACCAGAGTTTTTCTGTGTTTTTTCACCACAGTTCGTTAGCTAAACATGTGGACACACGTTTCCGATCATTTTTATGCACTCATAAGCAGTTTTTCGATGAAAAACGAGTGTTTGTAGTTGCGCTAGCAAAACCGTTCCAACTTACGAGCGAAAATCCGGACTTACGAGAACATGTGCTTCGTGTTCCGACGTACGAATTTCCGGTTTACGAGCAACTCATAAGTACGGAACTCGCTCGTAAGTCGGGGACTACCTGTATAAAACTAAATTTAACTGAATAGTAGGTGTTTTTAAGTAGAAGTTTATCTGAGTGTATTTTATGTCTTGTTTTTCACAAACATAATAAGAAAAAAAATCTGTTATTCTAGTCTTAAACTCTGGTTTCAATTAAGTAACATGTATAAAATTTTATGTCTTGCCCTCAACCATGAGTGTCTTGTTCTCGCTCATTTCTCTCTCGCTGGCAGAGGAACTAAATCTCTTCTTTACCCACTTTGAGGTGAAGTCCCCAGAAGTAGGGGTGGGCGATATGGCTCAAAATTTTTATTGTGATATTTCAGAGCATTATCACGATAACGATACATTTCGTGATATAAACAAACAAACAAAAAAACCAACAGAAGTCTAATTCATTTATTTGACCAAATTAACTTAAAGGGGACCACACATGCAAAATTCACTTTTTAATGTTTTTTTACTCAACTTTGGGTATTTACTTCATAAAAAAACAGTCCTTGTGCCAAAAAAATGCACCCAGTGGTTTATTTACTCTAAGTAGATTTATTTGTCTGTGATTAAAAACGCTTCGTTTCACACTTCCTGCGGTTTGTGACGTCACAAACCGTAGCCAATCACCTCAAACCTGAGTCCAGCCCCTCACCTAGCAACCCCTGGTGATGCTCCACCCACTTGAGTATAAAAGATGTCACGGTTGCCTAGCGGTTTAGGAGCTGACCTGGCGGTCATTTATTTATTTATTTATTCATTTATTTAGCCCCCGGGGGCTAGGGGTTTGCCCTGCTCCAGCCATGCAGCACATCTCGAGTAAAACCAGAATGTTTTATTACCTTGTTTGAACTCTGTCTCGTTGAAACTGTGCACACACACACTCTCGCGGGGCAACAGTCTGTAATGTACAAGCACCACTGATCGATATACTTTTCAGATTAGCAACTTATTTAGCTTAAGAATACTTTTCACTTCATCAAAATCTAATCAAAACTTCAGCGTTCTAAATGTAGGTGGTTGTGATTGTTTCTTATACGATGAAAGACTGCTTTTTGCATAACTGCCCGGTTGGCCTAGAGGTAGTGAATTGGACTCGTCATCCGAAGGACCCGGGTTCGCTTCCCGGTCGCGGCATCTTTTTTTTTATTTTTTAAAGCCTTTTGTTTTGCAGACCGCCGGCGAAGACACCATCTGCGTGCGGGAGTTGCTGGGAGCTCTGACTTTTGAGGTCGGGGTCCGGTCAAAGGTTGCCTCATGCGGATAAATTAACTGGAGACATTCTGTGAACTTTGTTTGTGTGTGGACTGAAGCAGCGATCGCTCCCAAAAGCGCCGCATGCAACGAGCGGAGCTAACACCGCCCGCTCGGAGGAGGAAAGCTATCATTAGCCTCGGAGGTGGGCTAATGCTAAAAAAAGGAGCTGCAAATGGCGGCGCGCGCAGAGGGCTTTTGGTAAGTTATCTTAAGCTACTAGCACTAACAGTAAGTCAAATGAGTAATAAAAAAGAGCTAATTTTAAAATAACAACATATTAGAGATACTGGCTGTTACAGAGGGCGTAGTTAATGTAAATAGGTCTTTGTAGGGCGTGGCTTTCAGACCTCATTATTCATAAACCGGTCGTTTAGAACGGAAGTGAAATTTGGCAGAATTAGAAAGGGGATATTTTATTATCTAAGCATTATTTTGTGTATAAAATTGAATGAAAATGGTCTGGA
Organism: Garcialebias charrua; assembly: GCA_038048925.1. Classification (NCBI taxonomy): domain Eukaryota; kingdom Metazoa; phylum Chordata; class Actinopteri; order Cyprinodontiformes; family Rivulidae; genus Garcialebias; species Garcialebias charrua. Next base: position 21,599 of record JBBPBX010004127.1, on the reverse strand, counting down.
AAACCCACAGATACACCACAAAAAATTATATGACCTACATTTGGTCCCCTTTAAAGGAACAGCCTTTGCTTGCTTTTTGTCTAGCTTTAATAACACACCTGGGAGGCTAAAGTGTGCTTTATTTTCAAGTTTTGCTCACATTGCCTGTAGCTAGATTTAGACAATAACTGTGTCTTCCAGTTTCCTTCCTGTACAAGAGAATTATCTGCCATCCATTTGTTGTGTTGGTTCAAGAGATAATTGATTCTGTTGATGCAAAACAAGGTTAGATTTTTGTTTAAAGTTCTCAAAGTCAATTTAGGATTGAGAATTTAGTCAACTTTTTTTTTCTTTCGGCTGCTCCCTTTTTCAGGGGTCGCCACAGTGAACTAACTCTCACAAAGACTTGGCAATTAGTTTTATGCCGGATGTCCTTCCTGACACAACCACAGACCACTGAGCTACCACAGCCCTCTGTGTGGAGCAGAGAGCTGCTATCTAGGGTTCCCGGGGGAGCAGATGGTGTGGGTTAAGGGCCTTGCTCAAGGGCCCAGAGTGGGGCAGATGAGGGAGACAGATGTGGGTGCTTCACCTTTACACCACATTTTGACGTTGGTCTGGGGAGATGAACCGGCGAACTTCTGATCACAGGCCCACCTCTCCAACCTCTGTGTCATCACTCCTCCATATTGAGAATTTAGTAAACAAAAACAAAAAAGTCATATAAAAAAATAAATCTTCTAAAAGTTATTTTATCCTGATGAATGCTCAATAACATTTATATTATTTATGACATTAGCAACATTGAAATAGAGTAAAAGCTGCTTAGTGTCAAACTTTGAGTTTAAAAAGAGAGTTCAGAGTTTTGTGAAAAGATTATGAGCAACTAATTGACTTGATCAACCTGAGTTTGGAAGAACAGAAGTTGATGGTTATTTTCAGTACAGTCAAGAACATGAATTGCTCATGTCTTGAAACACTCTGCCATTTAACATTTTAAAGAAATTTGTGCAAATGTTTATTTATATATTTTTTTAAATAAACTTTTGCATTACTGACAGTTTTACATTATTTCTATAGAAATCTATGGACATTTAAAAGTGTAAATAGTAGCATCTTCTGGTGCAGACTTGGGGCACTTCTAGCAGAAATATAATATGTAAAATAATAATTTGGTCAGAATAAAATTGTTAAAATTAAACTGAGCTATGCACAACATGTAAGATATTCCTCTTTTTTTTTATAATCGTCAATTACAGTAGGAAAAAAAACATGTTTCACATAAGAAGTTATGCTTTGCACTCATTTTCTGAGTGAATTTGTTCCAAAAACACTCAGTTAAATTAAATTAAATTAAATCCAGAGGACCAGACTTGGCTTTTTTAGACCCAGTTAAATGGGTAAAATGTAGGTGTTTCAATTACGCTCTCACTTCTCCAGAAGTTTATAAAGCACCATGAATACATAACCCTGTCAACCTTAAATAAACGTTAAACAAACAGCTCAAGGTGTTAAACTTTCAAAGAATTTACGCCAAACCTCAGGATCGCTTCATTGAAGGCCGGCTCCTTGTTAAGAAAAGCAGCTCTGCATTTAATTTTATCATACAGTCAGCATTTAGTCTTGGAGTCCACCGTGTGGTTTGTGACCTTTATCCCATCATTTAGACATTCAGTTGAGCGATAAAGCATAAACAAACTATGCAATCGCTGTTAGAGCTCAGACGAAGGGATCAATAATCAACCATCTTGATGGCCTAACCATTTTGTTTAAGACTTGTAAAATCTGTAATCTATTCAAATCTTTCATCTAGTGCCCTTTCACCATTTGAGTTGTGTAATAAAAAAATAAAAAATAAGTTGAGGATTCTAGTTAATAAGGAAGATACACTGTAATCTTTTTTCCAGTTGAATTTATTTGTACAATTACTTCTGTAAATCCCTTTATTTTTAGATGTTCAGTGACCAAAAGAAAACATCACTATTGGAAAAATGTGTCAACTATAAGTTAGAACAACAATGAATGTTTTCAACTATAGAGTACAGTATTTTCTGGACTATAGGTCGCACCTTTATATAAGTCGCTTTGTCCAATTACAGTACAGTATTGTCAATAAATTGGAAAAATCCATAAACAGGTCGCACCTTTATACAAATTGCATCTATTATGCGTCATCACCACTACGCGACGCGTCAGCGCGTCATTTGCCCTGCTGAAAATGACGACCACAGAAGCATGCACGGAAGGACTTTTCACAAGATTAACATGGTAAAAACAATTATTTGTCTGCTGAAAATTATAGCAAACATGTGTCTAAGCTTAACCGTTCTTTAATAAATTCACGTAATGGTCCAATCTGCTGGATTTAAATATTTTCACTTTGAAAAAATACAAGGAAAAACAACAAAGCTAACTGCGACACATTTACGTCTATAAAACATCACATTTTATCTCAAATAACTCCAACAGCTAACAGTTTGTAAATGTACATCTAGTGATTACTTTCTGTAAGTTTAAAAAAAAAATGCTTTGGGGTTTATGAGCTATTTGCTCAAACATACATGGAAAAATCAACGAAGCTAACCGCGACACATTTACGTCTATAAAACATCGAATTTTATCTCAAACATCTCATAAAGCTAATCAGTTGTAAATATCCATCTAGTGATTATGTTCTGTAAGTTTGATCAAAATCTGTCCTGTGGTTCTTGACCTATTTTGCTAACAAACACTGAGCTAACAGCGAAGTAGCTAGTTCAGACCTCCAGAGCAGGAGGCCGGGCTGCGACAGACTGAGTCAGTCCAGAGGAGGCTCTCGTCAAACACATGAGGTGGGAACGATTGGTGTACCCTAGCGGACAAAGGTGGTACTGCATCCCTAGCGGCCGAAAGTGGTACTGCACCATTTTTGCCAAAATGGAAAAACGGTCATATCGGAACCAAAATTTGGTCTAAAAATATTGAAAAAAATCCATAAACAAGTCTCACCTCTCTATAAGTCGCAGGACATGCAAATTAGGCAAAAAAAGTGTGACTTATAGTCTGGAAAATATGGTAATTCTTTAAAGAAAAATCTTTATTGACTGAATATGAAACCAGTCCAGAAAATTTCCACCAAATATGAGCTGAAATTTGTCCTGAGAAGCAGCAGTTCCTAACGTTACAACCTAAACAAAATCTAAAGAAGTGGAGCGTAAAAAAAAAATTTGTGATGGAGAAATTACGTACAGTATATGATTTTTGACTTACATAAAAGTTAGTTTACTGGTTATTATTAATCTATCTGTGACTCAAGACAGCTTGAGAAAAAAATAAAGCCAATACCTCCTTTAAAAATAGGAGCTTAGTAGCAAAATGAATAAATAATGTGTAGTTTAAAACATTTAAATAAACTTTTACATAAACAAGCCAGCATTGAAACAGTTGTGAAAAATGTAAGTGAAAACAATAAATTGTCTTGCAAATCTCAAACTTATAAACATTGTACTACTCAAACAATTTTAGATTTGCTGCTACCATTAAATGTAAAATTAATATATTTTTCCTAAATATTGTGAAAGTTTTAAGTTTAAACACTTGATATAGCCAGGGTGTTCCATTGTGAACAAAAAATAGGTTAATGGAAATAGTAAATCACAATTGCTTTTAATTCATCCCAACTTTTTGGGAATTGTCCTTTTAAACTTTCTGATCTTCTTTTACACATAAAACATTTAAGAAAAATAGAAAATAGCCATTTGGATTATTTTTTATTTATTTTTTACTTTAAATGTCTATCTGAACTACAAATACCTGCGAAGTTCAATCCTTCATAATTGATTATAGAACAAGACTGAAGCCTGATTTTCTGCCCATTAGTCACCGCTGAAGTGTTACAGTTCCTTTAATTGGTCTAAAAAATGGTTGCGGGTCAGGACAGCCTTGCATGCTTGGGTAGCTCCAGTCAATGGTTCAATGTGTGCACAGACAACAAAAGAGGCCTGGACAAACACCACTCAGTGCTCTGGGGCAGTGTATTTTCTTTTTTTTTTTTTTTCATTTCCTTGTTGCCTTTCTGGTCACATTCACCAGTTTACTTTTTAACTTGCTTTGGTGCACCATTTGAAAAGCTTGATCTGTTCTTAGAAAACATTTCCACAATAGCTTTTAAAATCTAAAAGTTTCACACAAAAACTAGTTATATGTATAAAACCCAAATGAAATGACAAGATCCAACTACAGTATTTACAACAAGGGCATACTTTCTTTGTAACATCAATTCAGTTTATTTATGAAAGTGCCAAGTCACAACAGAAGTCATCTCAGGGCACTGAACAGAAAGAAGCAGTAAGGTAGTAAAGTTTCTAAATTTATTAATACGGTTTACATTTATTACTACTGGTTTACATTTATTACTACTGTTTACATTTACACTACTTTTATATCTACACTACTGCTGATACATATACAGTATTCTCTGACTAGCCTTATCTAAGGATGCCAAATGTGCCTTATGTGCCTTACTGCATATGCCACTTTGCCTCTATACCAACATCAACTACCTCATACATATACTGTGTACATTAACTTATATGCTGCTGTGCCACTCTTTGCAAATGTCAATGCTAGAACCTTCAGTTTATTTTATAGATATACTTTTTATACTTTTTATACTACTATGAAAAAACTCAGGACAGTATTACACTTTTATTATTTCATTTTATGCTTATGTTCATTGGGTGTTTGGTGTTTTAGGGGTGTTTGGTGTTTCAGTGTTGGTGTAAATTTTCATACTTTTATACTACTATGAAAAAACTCAGGACAGTGTTACACTTTTACTATTTTATGCTTATGTTTATTAAATGTTTTAGTGTTTAGTGTTTAGATGGTTACTGTTGCACCGAGGGACTGAGAGAAACGCAATTTCAATCCTGTGTATGTCCTGTACATATTGCAGTTCTGACAATAAAGTTGACTTTGACTTTTGACTTTGATAATCTCTCCCATTAACTCCAGTTAAGACTCTGGCAGTAGCATTTTGGATCAACTGAAGACTTTTTTTTTTTTTGGACACCTAGATAATAAACCATTGCAATAGTCCAGTCTAGACGTGACAAATGCATTAACCAGTTTTTTTGGGCCTCATTTTTAGAAAATATGTTTCTAAGTTTTGGTGATATTACACAGGTGGAAGAAAGCAGTTCTAGTAATGTTTTTTATGTGGGGGATAAAAAACATGTCCTGATCAAAAATGACACCAAGATTTTTAACATTAGAACTGGAGGCCAGATTAATGCCATCCAAGGTGAGCGAAAGACTGAAAAATGTATTTCCTAAGAAGCTCAGGTCCAAAAACTCTTAACACTGAATATATAAACCGTATAAGTCCATATATTCTGTACGTCTCCGTTTTGCCTTCAGCGGAGCATTTTGTACGTTACATGCCGCTGGTCTCCCACCACGTTCTCTGAGGTCAGTGGACCAGTTACTTCTCACAGTTCCAGGATCTCGTCTTAAACGCAGCGGTGACAGGGCCTTCTCTGTAGCGGGCCCAAGACTTTGGAACGAGTTACCTCTGCTTGTCAGACAGGCCCCCTCCCTCTCGGTTTTCAAATCCTGTTTAAAGACCCACTACTATTCTGTTGCTTTCAACACCAGATGATCTGTGTTTGGTCGTTATATTTATTATCTGCAACAATTTTATGTCTATATTCTGTGGGTTTTTTTTTTTACTTCATTTTGTATGTGGCCTATGTGTTGCCTGTTGTTTGTTTGTTTGTTTGTTTGTTTGTTTGTTTGTACAGCACTTTGGATGGCCTTGTCACTGTTTTATAAATGTATAAATAAAATTGTATGGTATGGTATGGTAAAAACCAAAACCCCTGTCTTGTCTGAGTTTAAAAGCCGAAAATTTAGGGTCATCCAGGTTTTTATGTCTGTAAGATATGCTAGTAGTCTAAGTAACTGACTGGATTCATTTTCATGGACAAATATATCTGTGTATAAATAAATAAAGTCTTTTCCTGTCATCTGCGTATGTTTCCCATACACAGACGAAATTCGTCTCTGCATTTAACCCAACCACCTACCAGGTGGTGCAGTGAGCAGCCCGAAAGCGCCCGGGGAGCTGGAGAAATAGGTGTGCACTCATAGACACCCCAAAGTGGGTAGTGGCCGGGGCGCGAACCCGCGTCCTTCGGGTCCCAAGTCAAAAGCCCTGCCACTAGACCATCTTGGCTCCTATCATCAGCATAACAATGAAAATGTATCCCATGCTGTTTAATAACTTTCCCTAATGGAAGCATATGTAAGGTAAAGAGTATTTGTCCAAGCACTGAACCTTGAGGAACTCCATGACTACATCTAGTGTATGAAGAAGATTCATTATTTACAATCAACAGCAGCTTTATTAATAAAAGAACAGAGAGTAAAGCTTATTCAATATCGTATTTGGAAAAACTCATCCCACATAACCCGTTGAAGAATAGATCATTTCTTTCCCTCATCATTTACACATTCTTTGCTTCTGTCCTGTTTGGACCTGTCCTTTTGTTTTAAATGTTTCTAAAGGGTGAAATTCATTATTGGGTGCTGCCTTTACAAAAGTGGCTTGGAGAGCCAAGCAAATCATCGGGCTAAATATAAGCCAACCTACTTCCTCATCCCTCCCCAAGCACATGTCTGCTTGCTATTTCTGCCTCCATGAAAAGATTAATCAAAGATTATCCCTCCTCTTACTGGATGAATGCCTAAAAAAAAATCCAGTAACCAATATTAGAAATCAAACATGGGTTGACTGCCACAGCTGGATAATATTGGTTCTTTCAGTTGCATAGCTCTCACTGGAGAGGTGCTGAGTCGTCTCAAACTGTTATGTAAGAATTTTTGCAGAACATCCTCAGAACACATGCTGAATGTGTCACAGTGACGTGCAGCTAAATCGCATTTTCCATTTTTATCTCCCAGATGTTCAAATTAATTTTGTAATTTGATTGCAACGGATAAAAACACACCAATATGGCACACAGACAGACCTGTGTGCTGTCACATATAAAGCCTGTTGCTGCAGGTGACACATTTAAGACTACAGTATTCCACATCATATCATATTTTGAACTACACTGTATTTTACAGGGAGTGGAGGAAAAACTGGATCAAAACCTGAGAAGCGACAAAAACAGAGCCAGAAGCAAAAAGTCTGGTGTTATCCTAACCACTGTTCTAAGCTGCTGTTAGTCACACCTGTCAAATGAACAGGAAAACAAATCACACTGATGAGTTCAGGTTGATCAATCGGTGGAGTCATTACCCTCAACAAATTATAGACCCAAGCTGCTGCAGGACAATATTACAAGGTATTGTAACAGATGTTGGTGCATTACATAAATACCATGTACTGCACCAAAAGCCATCAAATCTTTTACATAAGGGGGAATTTTCTGTGTCGTGCCCAAAAGTTAGTTGGTGGCTCAGTCCTCAGTATACCAAGTTCATATCAAAATAAAACACTAAACTTGACTGGCTCTGGATGGTTTATCTGGCATGCAAGTGTATCCATGAAAAATAAACTGGAAAATAAAAAACAGTATTGATTGTACAGCCTAAAATCTGATGAATGAATGTGGGAGAGAATCAATGAATGGGGTTTGTTGTGTCAACATAACTATAAAAGATTTATAAAAATCAAATATTGAAAAAGAAGTGATTATCTCCCTGCTTAAGATTTGTTAAGATAAACATATAATTTTATTCACTGTGTTCAACTTTAAGAAAACAGTTTTTGTCAGTATTTAATTCTTTATTTTTTCTTATTAGATTTATTCCTCTTGTGGTTATTACATTTATATATTTCTGTGTTTTGGGGTCCTTGTGTTTGAATTCTGTTAACAGTGAATATATAAACCGTAAAGTCCATATATTCTGTACGTCTCTGTTTCACCTTCAGTTTGTCTGTTGCATGCCGTCTGGTCTTGCTTATATCTCCTTGTGCTCCTTGTGGTTCTTGTTCCTGCTGCTGTGACAGTATTTTTGCTTTGTTCCTCATAATAAATAAGTTTATTTTTGAGCGCCTCGTGTACAGTCTGCACTCCTAGGTTTAACTCTTCTGAGACAGTCTGATCACAATAAATAGCACCTGTCACTGAAGCATGTGAATTGAATTCCATGTCCTGCTGGCAGCTTTTTAAATGGTATTGTCTGCTCGTGTATGCATATGTATGTTTATTTGTCTGTTCATTTAGCAAAATATCTCCTGAACTACAGCTCAGAAAGTAATGAAGCGCTCAGAACTCAATCACTGGGTACAGCAGCCAAGATCCATCTCCACCTCACGCTCAAAGCACTAACTGACTGCTCGAGATCTTTGTTGCATGCAAGATGCTGTGTAATATCCATTCTGTCAAGGAATGCTACTTTCATTTCAATATGTTGTTTGATTTTGACTTTCTAAACTTTACAGAGCTGCAAGGTGGCACAGTTGGTTTGTGTTACTGCTTTGCAGCAAGAAAGTCCTGGGTTCAAATCTCAGTTATAGGGTCTGTAAGTGTGGAGTTAGCATGTTCAGCCCTCTCGTGTGTTTTCTTTTGTTACTTTGGCTTCCACAGTTCTTAAACATGCGTGTTTGATTACAGGAAACCCTGGAGGTACGACACCCGCGACCTACGGCAACTCAGACTTACGATTTTATCATATTTAATAAAAATATGATTAAAAAAAGAATATACAGTATATATATTATTATTATTATTATTTGTTTAAATGTTATTAATTTCATGTGTACAGCACTTTGTTGCAGCTGTGGTTGTTTTAAATGGCTTTATAAATAAAGTATAATTATTAATATTATGTTTTTATTACAATTTTATCGTATTTACGCAACTTCCGGTCGTTTCCGGTCGCCATTTTACAATTGCGGTCAATGGAGCTCCGCCATAAAGGCTCCTGTCAGCTGGCTCTAGAGGACCGTGTGTCCGATCAGGGTTGCCTCATACGGATAAATTAGCTGGAAACACTCGGTCAACTCTGTGGACGTCTCAGGCCCGGAGGAGCAGCCGCGGATCGCCCCGCGATCGCTCCCACAACGCCGCCCGACATGCTAACGACAGCAGCTAACAGAGCAGCTAACACAGGCGAAGACACCGAGCCGACATGCCGCGGAGGGGCCATCTGCGGCCGGGAGCTCGCCGCAAATGTCCGCCTGGCAGCCTAAGATGTTGGGGGACACCGAGCTAACGCGGAGATACAAAGCCGACAGCCTTTTTGAATGAACTGACATGCTGCTAATGGCGGGGCCTAACCGTAGCTAACGCCGAGCAGTTTGTTTTGGATGGAGGAACATCGCGGAGAAACGGCTTTCAGTAAGTTTTTTTTTTTTCTGGCTCCAAATGTATGAAGTTAAGAAGCTAACAGTCCTTCTTTTAAACAGTTTTGACCACGTGTGTGCGTGTGGAGCGTAAGGAAGCTGGGGGAGCTCGGACGGGTGCGAGCTGATGCTAAAAGACGAAGGCAGGCTTTGACCAGCTCAAAGTAAGACATTATATTTTTTATTTATTGTACAGTATTCATTTACTGTACATGTAAAGTTCTGTGCATGTTAGTATGTCTGCTTGTTCAGTCTCATGCCGTTAAATATGTGTGCGGCGCTCCGTTAGCGGTATAGCCGCGACCTATGTCAGATGCGCGGACCTACGACAGGCAGGTGTTTTTGGTCCGCGAGGTACGACAACATCGACCTAAGTCACACCCGTAGGTCCCAATCCCTGACGTAACTCGAGGGTCTGCTGTAATTGACAATTCTAAATTGACACCTTGTGCGTGTGTGCTTTGTTTTTGTTTGTATATAGACCTGTGATGGACTGGCAACTTGTCCAGTATATAGTCCACTTCTCGCCTATAAACTCTACATATACAGTATAATAACAAAAATAAAATTGTTCAATTTATACAGTGTAATCTTCATAACGACAGGTAAAACGTAGTGTTTTACCATTCATACCATCTATTTATTATGCATCTTTACAAAATCAATGGCCTATTGTTTCTACTGTTCAGCCAAGATCACTGCTCAACCAGACTCTGCAGCAACTACCACTTGTACATAAAACTGTAACCATGCAGGTTCTTACCATCACTGCACTCTTCATAGTACCAGTCCAGTTCATAGTAGTCCGCCTTGACAAACCTCTGGCCTCTGGACTGACCTCGTCTCTTCATCCTCACTACTTGTGCGGCCAAATGTGCCGATGTTGCATCATATTTATTGTAGTTCTAGCATCTCTGGTATATCCAATATCCCAGCATGATCAGGCAAAGTCAAGTTTTATTTGGGTCTTATTAATTACAGGCTGTCTCCAATGATCCCAACATGTATAGCTGTGAGCATATAGCTTTGGTAAGATTCTTTTTACTCTCATCATTTGTCTGTTCTGTTCCTCAACTACAAACAACAGCTTGTCAGTATGTAATGCCCTATTTGCTGGTGTTGTTTTAGCATATCAGACCATCAAGTCATTGCTTGCATCATCAGCTGGCAGAAAATAGCAAAACAAAAGCCTCACTTTGTCGCGTTTTTGTCCATCAAGAATTCTTTACCATGTAAAAATGCTTCATCTTCTATCAGTCTCTTACTGTCCTTCTATGTACTTTCTGCCCATCACTTTATCTCAGTAATTTCAAAGCTTGAAAACAAATTATTTCATTAAAATATCCATAAGAAGCTTCAGGTCATGTTTTCTTCTGCTCCCTTGTCCTTGGTCCAATATAGTCTTCTTAAGGTCAAACAATGATCCTTTATCTTCCCCGTTCCAACATCCTTTTCTTAGAAGAAGTGACTCTACACCTGCAGCGCTGCACCTCCTACAAAAAAAGTCAATGAATAGAGAAGCAGCTAGAGCAAACGGCAACACCAGAAGCAGCAGCAGTCACGGGTTTTGCAGCAGAAGAGACGCTGCTGATGAAACGTGGGATGGGTGGGCTCACAGACAAGTCCACAGCCAATAAAAAAAGGAGAAGTATGGCTGGCATGCTCCCTCCTACTACTGCACGTCAGCAGTTCCCTCCTCCTCTCCTCCACTTTTGTCCTTCAGAGCGGTTGCTATAGTAACAGGCTCAGCCTCCGAGGCCTTTCAGCGTGTAAAAGCAGTTTGTAGGAAAACCATGAAGCGTTGGCAGAGATGACGTGGCCGACCCAAAATTAACCAACACAACGGCTATTCAAGGATCAGTCATTGTCTAAGTTATAATGAAGCATGCACGCTGAAGGTGAAACACTCTGCAGGGCACACAATACAAACATGCAGTCCATTCAGTACCAACTACAACAAAACACAACCAGCTAGGTTGTGCTAATCAAAACATAGATGGCTTCAACAAATGTGATTGTAAATGCAACGTGTAAATGTAGCTACAGCTGAAGAAATGACAGATGAATGTGATGGAAATAATATTTCTGATGGAGGTTCTGCTTGTCTAACAGTAAAACTCCATAAGAGTCCAGTTTTAGATTCAGCTAAAGTTTAACTTGGAGTATTTTCATGAGAATACGTGTATTATCACTACCCAAGTATATAGCTTTAAAAACAAAGATGGAATAATTAAATCTCCTCACCTTAACACTGTTTTTTCTGCAAGTCAGTTTAGTTGAATTAAAAGATCAAATCATTAAAAAAATTCGGCATTTCCTTTGTATGATGCCTAACTGGAAATAAGCCACTTTTGCCAAAATATTAGTGTGAACGTTGTCAAAAATATGTTTTTTAAAACACTATATAGTGTTGCTCATACCAGTCTGACTTTTGATGAAAACTACGGTAAACCTTTGTGTGGTTAATGTGCATGTGTTATGTCATGGAAACATGTACAGAATGTAGCAGGTTACATCTGCAACTACTCTGTGTGTGTAATTCCCTGTTAACACAAGCCATGTTTACATGCGCAAAATTCTTTGACAGGATTTAAATGTTTTCAGATTAAATAATTCAAATGTATTGTTACATGGGTACAATCTGTTCATGACGAGCGTTTACATGCAGCGGGCTTTGTTCTGAACAGAAGTACTGACGTGCGCAGAGTGGTAAACTCTCCTTAAAAAAACCACAGAAGAAGAAGTTCTACTTCCGGGATGAACCTAAATAAACCTGAGCGCCCAACATGGACCCGCGACAGGTTTTAATGACGTGGAGGCATTACTGCACTCCCTGACTGAGCTACAGGTGATACAGATCATTTTGAGCTCTTTCAAAGTTTCTAGTAGAAATGTTAGTCGCTCCCCGACCAGTTGTTCTTCCCCGACATGCTAATATTATTAGCATTAGCCAGGCGGAAATGACAAAGTCGCACATGCGCAGTCAGGTCAGCTTTTCACGATTAGATAAAAACGAATGGATCAAGCCTTTACGGGTTATGAATCGGCATAAACCACCCGTTTCGTTCTGATCACAAATTATTTCGGATTGCGCTGAATAAACAAAAAAATAAGCCGAACGGGGCGTTTACATGAAGCGTTTTTATTCCAAACGGCCATTTGATCCAATTATTGATGTCCATGTAAACCTAGCTACAGACTGCTGAGGAACTAAAATTGGGTTCGTTCTTCATGAGTAAACATTTACATATGATCGTCTTCAGCACTCTTTCTGATAATTGACACAAGAAACACTTGAAGCTTTAGGAGCATACAGATGTGGAAATAATCAAGCTCTGTTGAAAAGTCTTGATCCCTAGGGGTGCAGACAATGGACCTTCTATCTGGGGTAATACTGTAATGTGAACCAACAAGCCATAAATAAGAATCAGGATACCCACAAAAGTATACAAGAAATAAAGTTAACAAGTGAAAAGGCAATACAGACTTAGGTGAAAAACACTCCTCTCTGTTTTTAAGATTTGGATGTAACAGTCTTGTTGCATCTTTGGCTGGATGTCTATGAATCCACAAACCAAAGTGACCTTGGTGTCACAGCACAAAGGTGAGGTCTAGGTTTTCAATTGAGGCTATAAATGAGACATGTAATCTAATTTTAGACGTCTTTTTTGTTACACTGACTAAAATTTCAAGCAGACAGGAACTAAATATAAATAGCTGATGGAAACAAAAAAATAAAATAAATAATAAAATAAAAAATAAATACTTGTTCCGTTAGCTGTTTGAAACTTTTGTCCTAATTTTGGTTGGTTTCTAATAGTCTTCTTCTTCTTCTTTCGGCTTTTCCCTTTTCAGGGGTCGCCACAGCGAGTCATCTTCCTCCACCTCACTCTGTCCTCTGCATCCTCTGTCCTCACTCCAACTACCTTCATGTCCTCTCTAACTGCATCCATATATCTCCTCTTTGGCCTTCCTCTGTGTCTTTTTCCTGGCAGCTGCATTTCTAACATCCTTCTACCAATATACCCACTGTCCCTCCTCTGGACATGTCCAAACCATCTCAGTCTGGCCTCTCTAACTTTATCTCCCAGTTGTTCAACATGTGCTGTACCTCTGATTATCTCATTCCTGATCTTATCCATCCTTGTCACTCCTAAGGAGAACCTCAGCATCTTCATTTCTGCTACTTCCAGTTCTTTCTCCTGTCTTTTTGTCAGTGACACTGTCTCCAGACCATACAACATAGCTGGTCTCACCACTGTCTTGTAAACTTTTCCTTTGACCTTTGCTGACACCTTTTTGTCACAAATCACTCCTGAAACTTTTCTCCATCCACTCCATCCTGCCTGGACTCTCTTTTTCACCTCTTTACCACATTCCCCATTTTCCTGGACAGTGGACCCCAAGTACTTGAAGTCCTGCACCTTTGTGACCTCTGCTCCTTGTAGCCTCACTGTTCCACTGGCCTCCCTCTCATTCACACACATGTACTCTGTCTTACTACGGCTGACTTTCATTCCTCTTCTTTCAAGTGAATACCTCCACCTCTCCAAGTTCTCTTCCACCTGTTCCCTGTTCTCACCACATATTCATTCATTCATTCAACCTTTATTTATACAGGCTAGCCTCGTTGAGTCACGGGGACTCATTTACAAGAGGGACCTGTCTCACTCACACCAAACAACCATCCACTCTCACACTCACACCTAGGGTCAATTTAGAGTCACCAATCAGCCTAACAAGCATGTTTTTTGGTCTGTGGGAGGAAACCGGAGTACCCGGAGGAAACCCACGCATGCACGGGGAGAACATGCAAACTCCACCCAGAAAGGCCCCGGACCGGGATTTGAACCGGCAACCTTCTCGCTGAGAGGCAGCAGCTCTACCAGTTGTGCCACCGTGCTGCCCAATCACAATGACACAATGTCACATATCACAATGTCTTCTGCAGACATCATAGTCCATGGGGATTCCTGCGTGACCTCATCTGTTAGTCGGTCCATCACCAGAGCAAACAAGAAGGGGCTCAGAGCCAATCCTTGATGCAATCCCACCTCCACCTTGAAGCTATCTGTCACTCCTACAGCACATCTCACCACTGTCCTGCTGTCTTCATACATGTCCTGTACCAGTCTAACATACTTTTCTGCCACTCCAGATTTCCTCATGCAATACCACACCTCCTCTCTTGGCACCCTGTCATATGCTTTTTCTAAATCCACAAACACACAATGGAGTTCTTTCTGACCCTCTCTGTACTTCTCTATCAACATCCTCAAAGCAAAGATGGCATCTGTGGTGCTCTTTCTTGGCATGAAACCATACTGCTGCTCACAGATAGTCACCTCTTGTCTAAGCCTTCCTTCCACAATTCTCTCCCAGATCTTCATTGTGTGACTCATCAACTTAATTCCCCTGTAGTTGCTACAACTCTGTACATCACCCTTGTTCTTAAAAATGGGAACCAGCACACTTCTTCTCCATTCTTCAGGCATTTTCTCACCCTCAAATATTCCATTAAATATTTGAGTCAAAAACCTCACTGCCATCTCTCCAAGACATTTCCAAACCTCCACTGGTATGTCATCAGGTCCTACTGCCTTCCCCTTCTTCATTCTTTTCAGAGCTTTCCGGACTTCACCCTCACTAATCTTTCCCACTTCCTGGTCCACAGTTTCTATGACCTCCACTCTTCTTTCTCTTTCATTCTCTTCATTCATTAGCTCCTCAAAGTAATCCTTCCATCTTCCCATCACACTCTCCTCACTTGTTAGAACATTCCCATTCCCATCTTTAATAAGCCTAACCTGCTGCACATCCTTTCCAGCCTGATCCCTCTGTCTTGCCAATCGGTACAAGTCCTTCTCGCCCTCTTTAGTGTCCAGTCTCCCATATAACTCATTGTACGCCCTCTGCTTTGCCTTAGCTACTTCCCTCTTTGCTCTATGTCCCATCTCCTTATATTCCTGTCTCCTCTCTTCAGTCCTCTCACTGTCATATTTCTTCTTGGCTAATCTCTTTCTTTGAATGGCGTCCTGCACTTCACTATTCCACCACCAGGTTTCCTTATCATCCATTCTCTGTCCAGATGACACACCAAGTACCTTCCTACCTGTCTCTCTAATTACTGTTGCTGTAGTAGCCCAGTCACTTGGAAGCTCTTTCTTACCACCCAGAGCCTTTAACAGCTCGTCTCTGAATTTCTCACAACATTCTTCCTTCTTTAGCTTCCACCATTTGGTCTTCTTCTCTGATTTTACTCTTTTTCTCTTCTTCGCAACAACAGTCATTCTACACACAACCATCCGATGCTGTCTGGCCACGCTCTCCCCTGCCACAACCTTACAGTCTCCAATCTCCCTCAGGTTTCCTCTTCTACACAGAATGTAGTCGACCTGCGTACTCCTTCCTCCACTCTTATAGGTCACTCTATGTTCCTCCCTCTTTTGGAAATAGGTATTGACTATAGCCATTTCCATTCTCTTGGCAAAATCCACCACCATCTGTCCTTCCTGGTTTCTTTCCTTGACACCAAACCTACCCATCACTTCCTCATCCCCTCTGTTTCCTTCACCAACATGTCCATTCAGGTCTGCTCCAATCACCACTCTTTCCTCCCTGGGAATACTCTCTATCACTTCATCCAAATCTTTCCAAAATTTATCTTTCTCCTCCCCATCACATCCAACCTGTGGAGCATAACCACTGACTATGTTTAGCATCAGACCTTCTACTTCTACCTTCAGACACATCACCCTATCTGACACTCTCTTCACCTCTACTACATTCTTTGCCAACTCCTCCTTCAGGACCACCCCTACTCCATTTCTCTTTCTATCCACACCATGGTAAAACAGTTTGAACCCTGCTCCAATACTGCGAGCCTTGCTGCCCTTCCACTTGGTCTCTTGGACACATAAAACATCTACCTTTCTTCTCTGCATCATGTCAGCCAGCTCTCTACCTTTGCCTGTCATTGTCCCCACATTTAGAGTTGCAACCCTCAGTCCTACATTCTTCACTTTCCTCCTCTCCCTCTGTCTCCTGACACGTTTCCCTCCTCGGGGTCTTCGACTAACAGTAGTACAATTTCCGCCGGCACCCTGTTTGTCAACAGCACCGGTGGCGGACGTTGTTAACCCGGGCCTCGACCGATCCGGTATGGTTTCACTTTGATGAACTCGCATTATGGTTTTGGCAAGTGTTTTACATCGGATGCCATTCCTGACACAACCCTTACCATTTACCCGAGCTTGGGACCGGCACAAGAGATACACTGGCTTGTGCTCCCTAGTGGCTGGTTTGGTTGGTTTCTAATAGTATAAAATGAAAAATGATGGAATCATAGCTCTCTTTCAGTTGTTTAATTTTGTACAAAAACTAAATAGCAGACATGCCACAAAACTATACTACTGGATACTATATACAAAATATATATATATAATTGCTGTAGTCTGTCACAATTGCTGTTTTACATGACGTAGAAGAAAAAAAATATATAGAATGACTCCATTAAGACAAATAATTATGGAATCACTTTGTAAATTGTAATTTTGTCTACAGTTAATAAGAGCTCACAGCTTACAGGGTTGCTGCACAAAGCAATTACCATGAACCGAAAGGACTGTGAAGCCTCTTCAAGAAGGTACCGTAATTTCCGCCGTACCTGTCGCACCAACGTATAAGTCGCACCAGTCCAAATATGTCTAAAAAGGTGGAAAAATCCATAAATATGTTGCTTCGCCGTATACGTCACATCTATTACGAGTCACCACTGACAACGCGGAAATGTGGGCCGGTGTTGTGCCAAAAATTGATGGGCTGCCAAATGGCGTTTGCGGAAACGTGCACGGGAGGACTTTAACAAGAATTTAACAAGATTAACACTTAAAAACAATTGTTTTTTTGATAGAAATTATAGGAAAGGTGTGTCTCAGTCTAACATTTGCTTAATAAATGCACTTTAATGCAGGGCTTAATTTGTAAACCGATTGATGCCGGAGCAGCGGGCAGGCAGTCCATCCATCCGTCCGTCCATCCACATCTATTTTTTTTAATTATTAAAGTAAATTTTACCTGTCTTTTTTACTTTTTGATCGCTGTTGTTATTTTGACAAATTAGCCCGTTGTTTTTGAAATGTGACGTATAATGTGAATAACACATCAAACATTTCTATCTTTGTA
>JBBPBX010004126.1:55103-66859 GCA_038048925.1 Garcialebias charrua | reverse complement strand
ACAGCAGGGCTGTTTGTTGGTTTTAAAAACGTGTTTGAAAATTCAGATCACGTGCCAAACTGAAGATCGCATCGATCACATCTTGTGTTTAAAAAAACAAAAACAAAGCTGAATGCAGATTCCTGGTGGAGAATAAACAGAGTTGTCACCATTTCTGTGCCTTTTGAGCAAAGATCTAAAAAGTGCTCAGACTGTGTGTTGAGCATCAGTCTCGGTAACCGTGTTTCCATCTATTTTCATTTCGAATTTTGAGCTAATTTTTGAAATCTCGCAAAAATGTAAATACAAATTAATGCGGATCAGAAGTGTTTCCATCAACTGGCTTGATGCGCATCTACCAGGCCACGCACAGCATCATTACGTCAGCGTCATTACGTCAGACGTCACGCATGTCTACAGTATATTGTAAAGCGCTTTGGGGCTCCTCACAGGGGGCTGGAAAGCGCTATATAAATAAGCTCCATTTACCATTTTACTATTTACAGTAAACAGGAAGTAGCGGTTGAAAACAGAACCCGACCACACATCTCGGCAAAATGGAGAGAATATTTCAGGTATGTGTTGCTATCGGGCAAGTTGTATTTATTCTGTCATGCCAACTAGTTTTAGCGATGTTACATGTTGTCCGGAGCGGAAACAGCTGATCAGTCACGTGACGTGAATGTTCGCTACGGCAGAACTGAGTCGGCAAATCTGTTTCCATCTGTCGTTTTGCGCATCAGCTCTGTTTCGAAACCCCCAAAAACCACCTCAAGCGAGCGTATCAACTTTTGAGCGAATTATGTAGAGGAAGTTAACTCGAATTTTGCCGTTTCCATTCAGCTTTTCTGATGCGATGCTTCAAAATGCGCATCTAGAAACCTTGATGGAAACACGGCTATTGACTACCACACCAAACCTTGTTGTATCGTAGTTCCTTCAACAAACACACCACAGCCTGCAGTTCTCACCACTGGTCTGCCTGCTGCCGTAGTCTCTCCAGTCACGTCCACCTGCTACCACGGCCTCACCGCTGGTCTTCTCAACTCTCTTCAGCCTGAGTCAAAGAGGGTCAACGTGGACACCATCCTTGCCCAAGGATGGATGGTCTCCAGGCCGCCCGCCGGAAATCTTGCCTCATTCGAGATGGTTCCCGGGCCGTCCACCTGAACGCCTGTCCCACTCTGGACAGTCTCCTGGCTGTCCACCTCAACGCTGGGGGTTGGGGGGGGGAGACTTTGTATTTGTGGTACCCAGGTTCCTAGTACCTGCCGTTTTTTTGTTTGTTTGTTTATTGCTTTTCTGGTCCTTCTGTTATCTTTCTTCAATTCACTCTCAGGCTGCAGGTTTACTTGTGGTTCCTAAAGTTTCCAAAAACAAAATGGGAGGACGATCTTTCAGTTCTCAGGCTCCTCTCTTGTGGAACCAACTTCCAGTTTCTGTCCATGAGGCTGACACATTGTCCAGTTTGAAGACTGGGATTAAGACTTTCCTTTTTGATAAATCCTATAGTTAGGGTTGGCTTAGGTGTCCTGAGCTGTCCTTTAGTTGTTCTGCTATAGGCTTAGACTGCTGGAGGACAAACTGACCACATTTCTTCACTCTGCTGCTGTCTTTACTTAGCTCTGCTCAACCTGTTTTGTATTTGTAATTTTTTCTATCCTAACATGTGTTTTTGTATTTTAGGTACATCTGGACCTACATTCTGTGTTCGTTTGTCTCTCCTTTCTGTCCTCTTAACCAGCCGGTCAAAGCAGATGGCCGCTTGTCCTGAGCCTGGTTCTGCTGGAGGTTTCTTCATTTTAAAAGGGAGTTTTTCCATTCTGCTTTTGCCGCTGTGCTTGCTCAGGATGGGAGACTGCAACGAAGTGAAGATTCAACTTGTCTGCTGGATTCCTTAGATAGAGAACTTTACTAACTGGCTTTTGTATGTGAATGTTCCTGTTAAAGTGCCCTGAGACAACTTTGTTGTGATGTGGCGCTATATAAATAAATTGAACTGAATTCTTTTTGTGCCCTCCGTCCTGTTTTTCCTCCCTCCTGCCACCCAAGTTGTGTGTGTTTTTTCTTTGTGGATGTCAGGTGCCATCCCTTGGGGCGGGGGGGTATGTTGGGTTTCAGGATTCTTGTCCGGTCATCCTTGTGTTTTTCCCTCTTTGTTGTTTCAGCTCCCGTGGGTTGAACACAGTAAGCAGAACATGTTAAAACCTTAGGTCAATATTCATAAAACTGACAAAGTTATAGCAATTGTTGTGTCTGCTAAGGTGAGTTGGATGTGGCGGCCATCTTGAATCTGGTTGACTCCTAAAGGTAAACAGTTGTAGATTTACAACTACCGGTAATGACTTTCTGCCGGTTTCATTAAAATTCATGAAGTGGGTCACAAGATGTTTTGGTAACAGAGAGACGTCCATGAAGACAAGGACAAAAACATTTTTACCCTCATTTCCCCATGAGTGAGTCATGTTAGATGGAAGGACACAAACCTCTTATATTAAATTTTGATCATGGGTTTTCATCTGAAGTGGTCTTTTTAAAGGTTAAATTGTACAAAAAAACAAATTCATGAGTTTTCACCACCAAATGTTGGGTGATGTTTTTTTTCTGTGAATGTGCTGGTGTTTGTTGTGTTAGCAAAACCTTTCATTTTATGCTTTTTTCTTTTCATTTTTTTTATATATATGTTATTTGTTGTATTTCATTCTTATAAAATGAATAAACTTTAAAAAATATATATATATCGGTATACACAGTATTTTCCGTTGTATAGGTCGCACCTTTTTATGGTTTTTTCAAGGCCTGCGACTTATACTCAGGTGCGACCTATATATGGCTTGTTATCACTTTCAGTGAAACGGATTTTTAAATCCAGCTCATTTCACAATTACGTTCATTTATTAAGGAAAAGTTCAGCTCAGACATATATTTGCTATAATTTTTATCAAACAAATAATTGTTTTTAAGTGTTAATCTTCTTAAAAGCCTTGCTGTGCGCTCCTGTGGCAGACATTTGCAGCAGAGCTAAACGTAGGTGCGACCTATACACCAGTGCGACCTATCTAGGGATTTTTCCAATCTATTGGTGATAATTGGACAATGCGACCTATACACAGGTGCGACCTATACACCAGAAAATACTGTATATATATATATAATATGTATATATATATATATATATATATATATATATATGTATATATATATATATATATATATATATATATATATATATATATATATATATATATATATATATATTAGGCTTGTTATAGATTAACCGATTCGACCGGATATCCGGTTTGACAAGCTAGCGATGTGGTTGCATCGGTAGCAGCCACGTAAACCGACAGCAACCAGCCACAAATCCAGAGATGAACCGGTTAAAAAGACACGGACCGGTTACGGACCGGTTATCGCGAGACTTGCTGGGTTTACAATGCGTTTCTAAAACAACGCGAGAGCGAAGCTATTCTCACGCATGCGCCATAGCTCACCAAGAGCACGAGCGAGCATGGATGTAAATAGTAGCCGCGCGCGCTAGCGAGTCACCGCGAAAGATTTTCAACACATCAGCCAGACAAAAATCTAAAGTGTGGAACGTTTTCGGGTTTTACTAGAAGGACGGAAAACTCGACAAAAGCCACGCTATTTGTAAGCTATGCAGCGCACCTCTGAAGTACACTGGTAGCACAACAAACCTCGACCAACAACTTTTCAAGCCTCATAACAACGAGCAGGATCATGCAGCTGCCACACACAAAGCGACGGGTAACGTTATCACTAAATTTTACGGGCAACTCAGTGATAGTTCACGAGCTACACAGGCCTTGAAGATCTCTTCCACACTGTTTTAAGTCCCTGCCCTAGTAGCAGTGATAACTCCTGTCAATGAGCCCACAGAATGGGTGAACAGTCTTGTTGTTACACAGAAGAATAAACACGTTGTTGGACCCGAACTGCGTTGTCTCAGCCTTCACCTATAATATAAGCTGCATGACTATGACCCACAGCCATACAAGATTAATAAGAAGCATAAAGCTACAACAGTAGCCATGATGCAGAGAGGACATTCACAGCTAAAGCAACATCCCTGCATCACAAGGTAAATCCCTCAGCACACTGTCAAAATACATCTTACAGTCTGCTGTGTTTTGTTGCTGTCACTAGATTTATTCTGCCTACTGTTTTTTGATTGTTTACACTGCATTTAACCATACTGTACAGTGTACACTAAATGTAATGTCATGTTTTATTTCTAGGTAACGGGGGATTCAGTTCAGAGAGGTCCAGTGCAGACTGAACCTGCAAATGGAGATTTGGACGGCTGCAATGATGCACCCCAGACCCAAGATGAGCATACAGGTTTGTGTTTTATAACTTGTGATCAAGAATGAGCTGACTTTGTCTTAATCTTGTGCTGCAGTCATTGTATCAGCATAAAACACATTCACAATAATGAGAGAATCTGCATGCATGCACAGAAAGAGTTAAATAATCATCATGATGATAATGATATATCTTTTACACATGTACACGAGTCCCTACATAAATAAATTCTGAACATCAGATGAAGATTTTTACATAAAATGGTAAAGTCAGTAAAAAAAAAAAACTTCATGGCAAAACATAGCCAGTAATATATGGTGCTTGTTTTCTATTTCAGATGATGAACCACCTTGTAAAAAGAAGAAAATGTCAGCGCTGGACGAGCTGTTGGGAGAAGACTTTGAAGTGAGGATGGCAACTAGATCTGTGAGGGACCAGGCCAGAAGAAGTCAAGAGGTAAAGAGAGCATGTTTTTATATTAATCCGTGCCCACCTGCTCACACAAACTCATGTTCGTGCTGCTGTTGTTAGGCGTACTGTTCTTGCATTATGTTTTGTATTATTAAGTTCAAGTTCAAGTGTTTATTTGTCATATGCAGGTTAACACAGGGTTAACTTAGTACAATGAAATGCTCAGGATGAGAAAAAACAATTTTGACTTGCTAAAAAACAAACAACAAGCAAACAGGAAATACTAAAGCATGCAATGAGGGTACAAAATAAACTACCAAAAAGTGAAACAGTAATTATAATATTTACAAAGTTTCTGAAGAGAAAAATAGTAAACAACATGGTAGAATTTTAACGGTGAAGCAGGATGAATTTGTGTGAATAACTATTTCAAGGTAGTAATGAAATATAAGCTAAAATGCACATGATCTATATTGCACATAACTACCAAACTACAGGTTGTGTGACAGGTTATTTGCACAACAGGTTATTGCACACACAGGAGTTTTGTGCTTAGCTTATTCCTGGGTTTTTTTTTCCTAGTGATTTTTATTTTATTACATGCTGCTGTAACCATTTGTGCCTTTTATATTTTTTCTGTATTTTCTGTAGGAAATTTTCTTTTAGCTGGTCTTTTTACGTCCATGTTTAAAAATAAACACATTTAACATGTGATTACAGTATTTTCTGTTTGGCTTTTTACTTTATTTTTACCAGTGCTTTACAGCACCCTTTTAGATATGATATATGTGGACTTTTACAAATTTAAAAATGCTCTAAGAATGTCACATTTATAGAAGTGGTCCTTTTTCTTTCATAATGAAATATTTGTCTACCGGTACATCAACAAATGTTAAAACGTAGAATTATTTGAAGTTTAATCGAATCGAACCGAATCGCTTTTACACTGCACCGAATCGAACCGAATCGCTTTTACACTGCATCGAATCGAATCGTTCCGTTTTTACAATAAATCGTTTTTGAATCGAATCGTAACCCTTGTATCTAGATGTGAATCGAATCGTCTGTCACACAGAGATGTACAACCCTAATATATATATATATATATATATATTAGGGCTGTGCGATATGACGATATATATCGTGGGGACGATAGAAACGTGTCTATCGTGCTACTTTCCTTCTATCGTCTCTATCGTGATAAATAAGAATAAAAAAATAACTGTCGCAAAGAAGCTTCATATGGGGTTTTGCGAGATGACGGCGCTGCTTTATGTTTGACGCACGCGCGGGTTTGCAACACATGCTTTACGTTGTTAAACTCGAGAGCAACAGAGCCGCAGGCGCATGAAGCCGGTGTCTCAACAAGGAGAAAACAGCTGCACAGGCAGCCCAAGAAGAATAACTTTTACCAAAAAGAGGGGGAAGCTCACCTTGTTAGCTTCCATTATTTCGCTCCGCTGAAACTCGGAGACAAAATGGGTCCAGAGGACACGAAGTCCAACCGAGTCCGAACTCGGGTCCAGTTAACCAATACAAAACAGACCAGAGACACAACAGAACCGCAATCAAACGCAACGTTTTCTCTTTTCTGTTTCTTGCTTTGTTTACTCAAACTTCAGAGCGGATTTCTTCTTCGTGAGTTTCATTAGCAGCTGTTGTTTTACCGCCACCTGCAGGAAAAATTTGGACCAAAGTAGAAAAGGAGTTGTTTGTTTGTTTGTTAGTTTATTCATTTTATAATATGAAATACAACAATTAACGTATTCATAATAGAAAAAAAATAAAAAATAAAATGAAAGGTAGCAGATGAAGAATAAATCTTATTAAATCTGCTCCTTATTCATCTAATAACAGTTCAAACAATATTTTCTATAATAACAAAATAAGTAAATAACTCAGTCAATTTTCAATTCACATATATCACACATTAAATTAGATTCATTTATTTTTTTAGCAATTCATTTTTTACCAGTTTCTTAAATACAAGGAATGATTTGGCTTCCTTAACATTTGTCATTAAGTCATTCCATAATCGTACTCCTTGAATTAAGGTAGATCTTAGGTAGATCTAGTTTCTACTTTGGTCCAAATTTCCTTGTTCTTTTTGTTCACATTCTTATAATTGTAACTATCTGTAGTAAAATAATAAAATAAAAAAACTTTGGTCCAAATTTTTCCTGTACACACACATCGTGTTGTATATATCGTGATATATATCGTTATCGTGATATAAAAAAGTCCATATCGTGATATATGATTTTTTCCATATCGCCCAGCCCTAATATATATATATATATATATATATATATATATATATATATACATATATATATATATATATACATATATATACATATATANTAAATGTAAACAGTAAATGTAAACAATAAATGTAAACAGTAGTATGATATAATAATAATAATAATAATAATAATAATTGTCTAATCTTGTCATCTGCGTATGTTTCCCATACACAGACGAAATTCGTCTCTGCATTTAACCCAACCACCTACCAGGTGGTGCAGTGAGCAGCCATAGAAGGCGCTCGGGGAGCTGGAGAAATAGGTGTGCACTCATAGACACCCCAAGGTGTGTAGTGGCCGGGACGCGAACCCGCGTCCTTCGGGTCCCAAGTCAAACGCCCTAACCACTACACCATCTTGGCTCCTAGGCAGTAATGTAATACAAACATTAGTGCAAATATGAGAAGTAGTGCAAACTGAATGAGCACATGGTAAATGGAGCTTACTTATACAGTACAGCGCTTTCCAGCCCCCTTTGAGGGACCCCAAATCACTTCACAGTACCAACCATCCACCCATCCATCCACACATTCATACACCGGTAGCCGTAGACTGCCTTGCAAGGCGCTGCCTGTCCTACCGGGAGCAACTCGGGGTTAAGTGTCTTGCCCAGGGACACAACGAGGTATGCCTTGACCGGGGATCGAACCCGAGACCTTCTGGTCCTGATCCGGCTGCCCTGCCTCAACACCATCTCGGCCCCCGTGAGTTGAGTGAATAACCCGTTTTGATGACACAGAGTCCAGTGTTAAAATCTTTGTGTTGTGTGGTGGTGTGTGAAAGTTTTTTTGTGATTAAGGCAGTACAAGTGGGAGGGAGGCAGAGCAGGCAGAGAGTTTAGCATCCTGACTGCCTGATGAACAGAGCTGTCATTCAGTCTGCTGGTTCGAGCCTGGAGACTCCTCAGTCTCCTCCCTGATGGCAGCAGGCTGAAGCAGCTGTGTAGTGGGTGTGTGGGATCACCTGCCATGCAGAGGGCTTTCCGAGTGAGGCGGTTGCTGTGTAAGTCCTGTAGTGAGGGGAAGGAGGTGCCGACAATCTTCTCAGCTGCTCTCACGATGCGCTGGAGGCTCTTGCGGCAGGATGCAGTACATGCACCAAACCACACCGTGATGCAGCTGGTCAGGACACTTTCTATGGCACCCCTGTAGAAGGTGCACATGATGGGGGTTGGAGCTCCAGCTCTTTTCAGCTTGCGGAGAAAGTAGAGGCGCTGGTGAGCCTTCTTGGCCAGTGATGCAGTGTTCCTGCTCCAGGACAGGTCCTCTGAGACGTGCACTCCCAGGAACTTGGTGCTGTCCACTCTCTCCACTGTGGTGCTGTTGATGGTCAGAGGGGCATGTTGGGCATCCCTCTTCCTGAAGTCCACAACAATCTCCTTTGTCTTCTCCACGTTGAGAGTGAGATTGTTGTGTCCGCACCACAAGGCCAGGCGGCTCACCTCGTTCCTGTAGTCCGTCTCATCGTTGTTGCTGATGAGACCCACCACTGTTGTGTCGTCCGCAAACTTGATGAAGTGGTTGGAGCTGTATGATGGTGTGCAGTCGTGTGTTAGCAGGGTGAATAGAAGGGGGCTCAGCACACATCCTTGTGGGGCCCCTGTATTCAATGTGATGGTGCTGGATGTGTTACTCCCGACCCGTACTGCCTGTGGTCTCCCGGTCAGGAAGTCTAGCAGCCAGTTACACATTGAGGTGTTCAGCCCCAGACTGTCCAGTTTAAGGATGAGCTGTTGGGGGATGATGGTGTTGAATGCCGAGCTGAAGTCGATGAACAGCATTCTAACATAAGAGTCTTTCGTGTCCAGATGTGTGAGAGCTGTGTGGAGGGCAGAGGAGATGGCATCGTCGGTTGAGCGATTAGGCCGATATGCAAATTGGAAGGGATCCAGGGAGGACAGATGTGATGCTTTTCATGACTAGCCGTTCGAAGCACTTCATCAGGATGGGGGTGAGTGCTACTGGACGATAGTCATTGAGGCAGGAGGGCGTTGCCTTCTTTGGGACAGGGATGATGGTGGTGGCTTTGAAACAGGTGGGGACGATGGCCTGACTCAGTGAGATGTTAAAGATGTCCGTGAAGACCGCTGCGAGTTCCCCCGCACAATCCTTCAGCACACAACCAAGTATGTTGTCAGGACCAGAAGCTTTCCGGGCGTTAATCTTGATGAATGATCGCCTTACGCTGTCCAGTGTCCATCCTTATCAGATGTTTAACCCTAACTCCCAGAGTGTAATCATCTGCAGCTTATTAGTTTTTGGAGTCAACCAGATTCAAGATGGACCCCACAGATAGTTGATTTCAGCAAACCCAAAAATGAGTAGGTAGTGAGGTAGTTGTTGAGTCATCTACAAATCATGCTCCAAGTGCTGCTCATTGCTTGTGATCAATGCCTAAGAAAATTATCAATAACTGCTGGAGTCAAACCCATTGGTTTGTTAGAAAAAGATCTGGGGATCTTCATAAAAACCTCAGAAAGTTATTGGTTTCTTAACTTTTGGAGTCAACCAGATGAAAGATGGTCGCCGCCACAGCTAATCAGCATGGCTTTAACGCAGTTAATTTAGGAAATATTTAGTTGAAATTACGGTATGTATTTTAGTAGCTGAAACTGAACCCCAGCACACAATTCTAGCAGATTGTGTATAAATATTAATAAAGGCTGTAGCAGTTAGACGGCGGGCGATTCATCCCGTTGAGGAGAGCTGTTCTTTCTCTGATCAGCTGATGTGTGGAAATTGGAATCCCCTTAACCTGAGACGGGTGTTACGTGGAGGAGAGCGTTGTGTGTTGACCCACCGTTTAATGAGATCACTGCCAAGCAGCAGCTCGGAGCTGCCCATCGGACATAACAGAAAGGAATTACCCCAGGACTAATCCTCAGACACATTTAGAGACTGTGAGTCTCTAACCTGCTGATTTCACCGTTTTTCAACCTTTTTCAGAGTCAGAGAGAATTTATTGTCATTTGCACCGCATGTAGTACATGTGTTGAAAACGAGATTATGTACACAGGGTCCCAGTTACATCCAACAACAAATGCAAGAGAAAAACAATAATAACATCTAGGATTAACTAAGAGAGACATCAGCTAGTAATACACTAAGCCCTAATGTAGTAGAAAAACATCATTATAAACAGCAGCACGAACATGAGCAGATGGTCACAGATGAACGCAGATAGTCACAGATGAACGCAGCAACAAGAAACAGATCAGTATCAGCATGATGTGACATTTTGCAGTGTTTATTCTTATTATTTATTTATTCATGAGTCTGACAGCCTCAGGGTAGAAGCTGTTCCTCAGTCTAGTGGTTCTACATTTGATGCTCCTCAACCTCCGTCCCGAGTGAGGGACGGAGTAGTTAAAGCTTAAAGCGTAGTTAAAGCTTAAAGCGTCTGTGACATGATTTTGTAACAATGCATAAAATTGCCCAACATAAATATCTTGTATCATTCAGCTATGTTCGATTTTGCAAACAAAATGATAAATCAATTTATTTTTGATTTAAAAGTGATTTTAAACTTTGCGCCATGTTTATTCACGGGAAATCCGATTACACGCAAATGCAACATCTGTGACGTAGTATCGGGCAGAGGGCTCTGGTATGCTTTTACATATTAATGGCGGACAATTTAAAACCCGACGAATTTAGCAATCTAAGTGAAGATTTGAGCTATTTGTCTTCAGTTTGGGAAGCAGAAAATAGTTCGGGTGATGGAACAAGAAACAGCAGGATCTAATTTAGGTCTGCAGCCGTATGAGACTTACCGTTCAGGTGGAGCGAGGGGGGTCCGAGTGGTGCAGCTTTGTTTTGTCCATTCTTGAAGAAGTATTTCATCTTTTGGAAAAGTGAAAAGGCTCACTTGTTCACTGATGATATTAGAACACCCAAATGCGACACAACGTAACGGCATTTTTCAAGTTAAAAAAAAAAACGCGATATGCAGGCAATCTGCAGACAGACAAAGACTGCCTCTGCCCGATACTACGTCACAGATGTTGCATTCGCGTGTAATCGGATTTCCCATGAATAAACACGGCGCGAAGTTTTAACTTTTACATCAAAATTAAATTGAGTTATCATTTTGTTTGCAAAATCGAACATAGCTGAATGATACAAGATATTTATGGTGGGCAATTCTATGCATTGTTACAAAATCATGTCACAGACGCTTTAAAGGCTTTCAGAGTATGTGTTGGGTATGACCCTCAACTACTACCACACCAAATTCTAGCAAAATATCTTTAAAACTGATGGAGTTGTATCCGTTTATAGGTTTGATGAGGTCATCAGCTACTAGACGGACATCCAGTGATTACTTTCTGAGAACTTCATCATCAGCTGATTAGTTCATGAAATATTTTGCTAACAGACAGATGCTAGAGTTTTAAGTCAAGATTCTGCTGAACGAGCGGAGCTCAAATTGTGTGTTGGAGCTAACTCTCGGCTATTACCACTCCCAATTTTGACTGAAGTTTTGTAAAATTGGCTGTAGAGCATTCTTTGTGTTGGCTAAAGTTGATTAGCTGTGGCAGCCATCTTGAATGTGATTGACTCTAAAAGTTATATAGATATAGATATATATATATATATATATATATATATATATATATATATATATATATATATATATATATATATATATATATATATATATATATATATATATATATATATATATATATATATATATATATATATATATATATATATACACATATATATATAT
>JBBPBX010004126.1:22253-45342 GCA_038048925.1 Garcialebias charrua | reverse complement strand
GACTATTGAGCTTAGGTTTGGAGTGGTAGCAGTGGAAATCCCCAAGACATACTCCGAGAGCAGACGCATAAGATCTGGCAGGAAGTCACGTACACAGTTTTTGTCTGATTTCAGTGAAGAACTCTGACGTGATAAGTGGCTAAGCATTTCTTCCAGGATTTTAAGACCTTTACCGGTACTCGTTTTTGTTTAAATGACACAAAAAGCCAGTTCAGTTGAAGATCTTTGTTCTGAGAGACCATATCAGATTTGTACAAACAGGTTTTCAAAGACGTCCCCAGGGTTCCCAGAGTTTAGTATTTTTGTTATACCAGGGTCATGACTTTCAAAGAGGCCGGCTGGAACCGGCGGATTTTCTTTTTCAGGGCTCGGGACGCTTTGATGCGGCAAGTTGATGCTTCAGGGCGTGGCCGGAGCTGCTGTAGGGGCTGTTCAGCTGCGGTGGGCCCAAACGAGGCTTCAGCCCACACCAAACCTCTCTCCTCTTCATGGAGCTCCGTCTCCTCCAGCGACAGACTGCTGTCGGAGTCCGAGTAGGACCGCAGGCTCTGGCTGGGCTCGCTGTCTCCGAAGCGGTTGGTGGTGTTGTCGCT
Source organism: Garcialebias charrua (assembly GCA_038048925.1). NCBI lineage: Eukaryota > Metazoa > Chordata > Actinopteri > Cyprinodontiformes > Rivulidae > Garcialebias > Garcialebias charrua. The sequence goes on along the minus strand of JBBPBX010004126.1, from coordinate 44,749 downwards.
CGTCTCCCCCTCGCTACTTTCGTGGATGGTGGAGTGAAACAGTGAGGCGCATTCGGCCGAGTACTCGGACTCGCACCTGGGTGGGTACAGACTGGATGAGTGAACTGGTGCTGGGGGGTATCTGGAGTTCAGACTGTGGAGAAAAGAATTGGAGAACACTGGAACCTGGAAAGGCTGTTGGGCCCCCATCCACTGCCCTGACTTGGCACCGATACTGCAGACCATCTGTAAGCTCTCTGATGCCTGGACACGAAGCTCCTTTGACTTCTGGATGCAGGGGTCATGGGAAATGTCCATGTCAGACTGCCATTTGGAAGAAGCCTGTCTCCTCCTCCTCTGCTCTGTGGGGTATTCGTAGTCCAGGTATTGTGGTCTACAACCTTTGCCAAACTTTGGAAAAGCAGGGACAGAACTGGTTTTAGATTGGACTTTGGGGGTAACCATGAACCCTGGACTGTGGAAAACAGAGTCAAAGCCTGAACTCTGTCCGACTTCCTTAAAGGCGTTCACTCTGTTCATCACTTTCCCCTTTCCTGATTTTCTGTGCTCCCCCTTCGCTTCAGCACCGGTCCTTTCCCCGGAGAAGCTGTGTTGGTGTTTCACCACGCTAGGCTTCATGCTGCTTTTTGGCTTTGGCTTCACAGCTTTGGTTTTACGGTCTGCTTGTCTCATCTTGACCCTCTGGGATCCAGCAGGGACAAACCTGGCGTGCACGAACTCAGGTGAGCCTGTGAGAACATCAAAGCCTTGGACAATTCCTGGGTTTAGTTTCATCTCTTGTTGCTTTAAATTACATTTTTTATCAGAGTGGCTCCTTGCTTTTGTCGTGTTTCCTCCTTGGGGTTTATAGGTTTTCTTTGAAGATAAACAGGTGACCTCATCCGGTCTGTAGTCCCTTGTGGTGGCAGAGTATTGGTTGAGACCATCTGGTGCTTCAAATGTCGGTTTCTGGTTAATCTGGAATGTTGTTTCTTGGCCACAAGTGGCCACGCAACACCTGTTCTGGTCACTGCTTAGTGGAGTAACGTTGTTGGTCTTGGCTTGTGAAGGTGGTGCTATATACACACATTTCTGAGACACTCCATGAACATTTCCAGTGGACTTACTGTCGTAGCGTTCTTCTGATTTCAAAGTCTCTGTTCCTGTTTGGATTTTGCTCAGGCTGCGGTGCAGGAGCTTGTCCATGTAACCCAGAGTTTTGGACCCCATTTGGAGGGAGTCATAAATGTTTTCAGGGGCTCCTTGGCCCTCTAAAGGTACAGAATTCCCAGCTTCACCCCCCTGGAAGAAGATTGGGCTCTGGAGAGCCCCAGCATGAAGGGGGCTGGGGTACCGGTACACTTCAGTCCCACTCTGAGGCTCCAAACTGTGCTGGAATTTGGGCTCCATAAGGAAAAATGGCTGTTTTGGACACTTTGGGGGTTTCTTTGGATCCACAGACTTAAAGCAGCCCAGTCCTTGAGCCATCATATTGTCCAGATCACCTGATGAATGAATTAAAAAAAAAGTAATTAATGTTCAACATTTCTAGAAGATGAAACAGTTCTTAGTGCTCCATAGGAGGCTTAAGATAATATAGTGTGAATGCTGATTGTCTTTGTTTATTTTTCTGACTTTGTGCTGTTTTAGCTGTTCATAAATGAAATGTTCAGCTCATTCAGGAGGTGGGCACTACAGTTTTGAAGTTTTACACTTCTCAGTATTATATACTGTATTTATCTTTTCCCCATAAAAATACAATAAATTACAAAAGTTATTTTTACTTTTGCCTTCCTATGCTATTTATAATTTTAGGTACAGTTCAGCAACCTTTAGCTAACCTTATATCAGCATTTAGCAACTTGTTTGCCACTTTAAATTCCAGCTAGCATTTTGTAACTTCTAGCTAGCCTCTAGCTACTTTTAGCTTTCAGCCAGTGTGGTCTACTTGAGCTTTTAGCTAGCCTTTAGAATTTTTTTGCTAGCTTTTTGCTACGTTAGTTTTTTACTTGCTTTGGGAAACCTTTAGTTAGCATTTGGCTACCTTAACTTCTAGCTAGCCCATTTGTTACTTTTAGTCAGAGTCAGAGATTATTTATTGTCATTCGCACATGTGGTACATGTGGTGGAACAAAATTATGTACACAGGGTCCCAGTTACATCCAACAATAAAATGTAGAAGGAAAAACAGTAATAACATCTAAGATATGAACTAAGAAAAACAACTAAAAATACACTAAGCATTAATAGCATGAAAACAATACGTCAAACAGCAGCACGAACATGAGTCTGTGTGAGCAGATGAGCACGAATGAACACAGCAACATGAAACAGATCAGCAGCAACATGAAACAGATCAGCAGCAACATGATGTGATTTTTCACAGTGATTATTCTGGTTAGATATTCATAAGTCTAACAGCCTCAGGGTAGAAGCTGTTCCTCAGTCTTAATGCTCCTCAACCTCCTTCCTGAGGGGAGTGGGGTAAAAAGTGTGTGTGCTGGGTGAGTGGGGTCCTTCATGATGCAGGTGGCCCGCTTCCTGCATCTGGAGGTGTAGATGTCTGTGTACTTTTAGCCTTTAGAAAGCCTTATGCTACTTTGTTATTAGCTACTCTTTAGCTACCTTTAATTTTAGCTGGCAATTTGTAATATTAGTTATCCCATTGCTACTTTTGTCTTTAGCCTAGCCTTTTGAAACTTCAAGCTAGCGTTTTGAATTATTTAGCTAACATTTTTTCTACTGTTAGCTTTTAGCTAGTGTTTTGCTTCTTTTAGCTTTAATGACTTAGTTTCAGCTGTCATTCGGCTGTCAGGAGGATAAATGTCTTTAGCTACCTGTTGACACGGGTCTGGGTCGTGCGTGTTCTGCGCTCATAACATTTGCTCGAATCCTGCTGCTGCCCAGATGAAGGCCCGCGGGCCGCAGTGGGTTCTCGTCCACAGAGCGCCGGCGGCACAGGTCGAACGGCGGCAGGGGGTTGCCATGACAACCAGGACTCGTGGGGACGAGGCTCGTCTGGGAGGACGCGAGACTCTCGCTGTAGACGGAGGTGCAGGAGTTGGACCGGGAACAGGAGCCGCCATCGCTGAGCTCATAGAAACCTGGAGCGGGAGGGAAACGACTCGAGGTGAGCGTTGAGTGGGCGGTACCTTAGATGGTCCGACAGCTCCGCCTACGCACCTGAACTGGGCCTGCTGTCACTCTCCGGCTGCTCCGTGGAGGCCTTGCTCACGTCTATCTTCAGCTCGTGGATCTGCTGGTCCAGCTGCTGCAGGTGGGTCTTCAGGCCGACGTCTTGTTTCCGAAGACGGGACTAAAGGGAAATAAGAAGTATAATTTCACTCAGAACCTGTGGAGTTCAGGAAAACACACAAAGACACGTCCGAGTGTTTTTTAATGTCTGAATGTTCATGATTCACTCTGTCGTCTTCCATTTTACTTCCGTACATCTTTCAGCGCAATTTTTGTCTCGTAGTTTTCATCTGTTTCAACAAGTCATGAATCAAAACGTTCGGCTCTTTCAGGACAATCCTGCTGTGACTTTTGGTATACTATCGGTGCAACTTTTAGAAATATTTAGCCTTTTCTGACATTTTTTTCCTCATTAAAAATGAATTGAGCTCATTTTCCATCCATCAAATCTTCTGATCTGTTTACAACCTTTTACTGCTCCTTTCACAGTTTGTTCTGCTTCAGCTTCTTTCAGCTTCCTGCTGCAAACTTTCAGCTGTTTTGTGCTCCTTTCAGATTATTTCTGCTAACTACAACATTTTTGTGCTTCTAACTTCTGATTATTTCAGCTTGTTCATGCAAGTTTCAGCTTTTTCTGCTATTTCAGCTGCTAGCTGTTTTCAAGCTTTCTTTAGTCTTTTCAGCTAATTCCACATTTTTTGCACACATTTCAACTTTTTTCAGTCTAAATTAGCAAAAATGTGTTTTCTCCACTTGCTTTTGGTAATAGCTCATTTACGGCAGTTTTTGTTGCTAAATTCAGCTTTTTTCAGATAATTTCTACTTTTTGTGCTCATTTCTGCTTCCTTCAGCTTCATTGGGCAAACGTGTTCTTTCTGCGTTCTTATGCTAATTTAAGCTTTTACCAGTTCAGCTACATTTTCTACCTGTTTTTGTCTAATTTCAGATAAATTTGAGTTTTTGTGATTATTTTTGCTACTTTCAGATTACCAGCAATTAACTCCTTTCTGATCATTTCAGCTTGTTATGCTCCTTTCAGCTTTATTATGCTAGTTTCAGCTTTTTCTGCTCTTTCAGCTACTATTTATCTTTTTTATGCAAAATTTGGCTTTTTAAGATAATGCCACATTTTTAAGCTAATTTCAACTCTCTGCTTCCATCTGGTAGTTCAAGCTTCTTTTTGCCTTTAGCTCCTTTACAGCCAATTTATTTTTTGTTGCTAATTTCAGCGTTTTTAGCTGATTTACTAATTTTTGTGCTCATTTCTGCTTATTTAAACCTAATTCAGCATGTCTGCTTTTCTGCTAATTTAGGCTTGTTCTTCCATTTCAGCAATTTTCTTTGTAGCCAATTTCAGTTGTTTCTCAGCAAGTTCGTCTGCAGTAAGCATTCACACTGCGTTTTTGCAGAAAATGCCACTTCTCTGGTTAAAGATATTTATTAGAATGAAGGACGTGTGCTCGGGCTATCTAGGAGAGCGGCTCAGCTGTGGCTGATGATTAACCCCAGCAGGACATGGAGGAGGAGAGGAAGTGGTGGTGGGTAACTCCTTTCTCCCCCACAGGGACAGCCTGAGTGTAAACTAGCTCCACGCTGGGGGTTGGGTGGGTTTACAGCCGAAGGACATGAAGGGTTACAGAGGTCTGCTGCTCCGCTCGTTTATTCTCTTCAGAATAAACCGAACCTCACAGTGAGTGAACACTCAGTGTGTGTTGGGAACAACTCTCAGCTACCACCACACAAAACTTTAGCTCATTATCAGCAAATCTGACTGAGCTGCAGCCATTTTCGGAGCATCCTAAAAGAGTGCTTTCTGTAAAGACAGTTCACAAGACATTTTGCTAACAGCATTCGTACAGAAACACAGACACGGGCGGTTACATCATCGCCCACCACAGAGAGGATGTTTGCCCCTAACAGACCTGCTAAGCTAATTTCAGCCTCTTGTTTCCTTCGTCGTGTTCTGAGTGTCGGTTCTGCTCCACCTCCAAACGGTTCCACCAGAGGCCCAGGCCTCCATGTCCACGGAGCCGCTCAGAGCGGAACAACATTTGGCTTTTATTTCCTGACATTTAGGAGTTAATGATTGAGGTTTCACCCCCCACTCTTAAAGCCCTCGTGCACAAAAACGTGCACACGCACATAAACGCTCCTCCGGGCCCTGCAATGAACCTGATTTATGACACGACTTCCTACCCCCCGCTGAGCACAGAAGGTTTCTGGTAATTATTACAGACCGAATGTGAGGATCAGCTGAGGGGAGATTCAAGACGTACAAATAAAGTTTTATTTAAAAAAAGTTAAACAGCTAGAAACAACCTGGCTCTACAGCAAAAGAGCTGCAACTGAGTCTTTACACCTAAAAAAAGCAGAACACCAGCTAAAAGCTAAATGCAAGTTCATGTTTCAAAACATTAACTAAAACTATATACTGTACCGGTAAATGCTGGCTAAAATCTAACAGTAGCCAAAGAATTGCAAAAAGTATAAAGACAGCTAAAAGAAGCAAAAGGCTAGCTTAAATCTAAAGTACCCAAAGACTAGGTAAAAGCCAAAAGGAACAAAATGTTAACTAAAAGCTAAAGCTAGCATTTTGATACCTAAAATGGAGAAAGGCTAGCTAATGTATCAAAAACATCAGCTAAAAGTATCAAAACTGTGGCTAAATGCAGCAAGACTACTCTAAAGAATAAACGTAGCAACAGACTAGCAAAATGTTAAAAGTAAGGAAATAACTAAAAGCTAAGTCTTGAATTGTGATAGCTAAAAACACACACACACAAACAAACGCACAAAAAGGCTAATTATTCAAAACATCAACTACCGTAAAAGCCAAATTTAGCAAAAGGCAAACTCTAAAATCTAAATGCAGCAGAAAGACAACTAAAAGCTAAGAGTAGCAAAAGGATGGCTAACGTTTCAAAACACCAGCTAAAAGCTAAAGGTAGCAAAAGGCTAGCTTAATGCTAAAATACCCAAAGGCTAGGTAAAAGCTAAAATGAACAAAATGCTAACTAAAAGCTAAACCTAGCATTTTGATAGCTATAAGTAACAAAATGCTAGCTAATGCGTCAAAAATGCCAGCTAAAAGTATCAAAACCATGGTTAAATGCAGCAAAAGACTAGCTGAATAAATAATAAAAGTAACAAAAGAATAACTAAAAGCTAAGTCTAGCATTATGGTAGCTAAAAGTAATAAAAGGTCTAATGTTTCAAAAACACCAGCTAAAGGTAGCAAAAGGCTAGCTTAAAGCTATGTACCCAAAGGCTAGGTAAAAGCTAAAATGCTAACTAAAAGCTAAACCTAGCATTTTGATAGCTATAAGTAACAAAATGCTAGCTAGTGTGTCAAAAATGCCAGCTAAAAGTATCAAAACCATGGTCAAATGCAGCAAAAGACTAACTGAATAAATAATAAAAGTAACAAAAGGGCTAATGTTTCAAAACACCAGCTAAAAGTCAAAAGCAGCCACAGGCTTTCTAAAAGCTAAATAAAAGCAGATAAAAGTAGCAACATGGCAGCAAAAGAAAAAACAAAACAGCAGATTTCTAAGAGAACACAGTTTTTGAAGGAATTGGAGATTTTGATGTTTTTCTATAGGAAAACAAATGCCGGTAAATAAATAGGTAAATAAATATGTTGGGAATTTAAAAAAAAAGAGCCTTCATCTCCTAAATGAGCTAAAGGTTAGATGCAGTTTTTGTTTATTTAACCTTTATTTATACAGGTTAGTCTGAGTCACGAGGACTCATTTTCATTAGAGACCTGTTTTCAACAGACAACAATAAAAGGCCATTAAAATTAAAATACCGGTAGTTGTGAAAATCATAAAAATCAATGTACTGTATAAACAGGATCATTCATTCAACCTTTACTTATACACTTATACTTCTTCTGATCAACCAGAAGGTCTTAACTGAAAACCCAAAAAGCATGTTTGCTCCAGTAAATTAAAACAAAACAGCCAGCTCCTCACCAGCTGTTGCTTCAGGGAGGTCAGGGTGGCCTCCAGCCGCTGCTCCTCTGCTCCCATCACCCCCGCTCCTTCCAGCTCCGAGGAGACCGGTTCCTCCCGGTCCAGCCCCAGAGCCCAGCTCACCATGACTCCCTGCCGGTCCCGGAGCAGATGCAGCTCCTGCAGGCCAGCCAGGGCCACCCGCAGCCGGTCCCTGACCCCGCCGCGGTCCTCTCCCCGGGGCCCAGTCGAGGAGCCCTTCCTGCTCAGCATGCTGTAGACCTGACACTTGAATCTGTCTGACTGCGGCTGTTTGCTCTGGACTACCTGTTAGGATAAACCCTGAAGCCCCGCCCACACAACAAACTGGCTCCTCCCCCTGGGACACATCTGGTTTTAATCTGCCCCGCCAGGCAGCTCAGAGGGGCTGTTTTCTCACACTGTCTCCTCTCTTTGCTCCTCATGTGAACCATGTGGGGGGTTTTGGGGGGAGAAAATGTGGATTAATCAAAAAAGTATTTCAACACAAACAACATGTGCACAACAAACAGCAGACCACTGATGAAAACTATGCCAAGACCTAAGATTTAAATACTCACTAACTACCTCTTCTCTCCAAACTGATAACATAAATAGCTACAATAATTATTAGAATAATTACAATAATAATAATTAGCTACATTTCATTTTATGCTTATGTTCATTAAATGTTTAGTGTTTTAGTGTTGGTGTAAATTTTCATACTTTTATACTACTATGCAAAAACTCAGGTCAGTGTTACACTTTTACTATTTTATGCTTATGTTTATTAAATGTTTCAGTGTTTTAGTGTTTAAATGGTTACTGTTGCACCGAGGGACTGAGAGAAACGCAATTTCAATCCTGTGTATGTCCTGTACATATTGCAGTTCTGACAATAAAGTTGACTTTGATATGATATATATATATATATATATATATATANTAAATAGCGGATTAGATTAGCTTCCCCTAATTTTCATAAGACATTTGTGCTTTTGAAATTGTGGACCTAAAAAAATTAATAAGCGTTTTAGAAATTGTGGAACTAATTTTTTAATTAGCGGTGCCCAGCACTGCAAATGAGGTTTAGTGTCTTGCCCAGGGACACTTCATCATATGACTGCTGGTGGAATCTAACCCCCAACTCGCCCATTGGAGTACCACTGTTGTAACCACTCAGCCACAGCTGCCCCCAAGAACTAAAACTAATAAAACATGTATTTTATTTCACCTCAGCGGCCTTATTACCACATTATACTTTGTACATTTAGCCATTACATAGGGTGATAATAAAATTTCAATTGAGCTGTTCCCTAAATTGATTCTGTTCACTTGAAGAATTATTGCATCAAACTAAGGTTTTTATATATACATTTATATAATGTTTATGTTGTTTATGTTGACTAAGGTTTCATCTTAAATCTTCATCAGTTTTAAGTGCATGTTTTTTTGTCTTACTTGGCATGTTGTGTCTTTGGAAAATTTATAATTTTTCTGACATGCAGGCATCGTTATAAAATGGCATTATTACTTCTGTCCTTTTTGCCTTACTATTGGATATTGTGCTGTTTCTTTTCTGATTTTCATGCTGACATGATAAAAGCCCAGTTGTGGTATCCACAGGTTTTAAGCGCCTTCTTAATAGAGAGAAATGCTTCCAACTGAGAGAAAAAAGAATAACAGGCACAGCAATCTTGTTGTTCTGCATGTGGTCAGAGTGTCTGAGATACAGTAGCTCCCCTGATTTTATTTTTGAATGTAACATTTGAAATGCTTAGCAAACTCTACCACCATGTTTAGATAAAATTGTTTATAAAGCATTTTTTTATTGTTATACTCAGTAATCACGCAAACTACAGGTAGTCCCCGATTTACGAGCGCTCTGATCTGCGAGGTTCCAGACTTACGAGCTGCGAATTTTTGGAAAAAACGAAAAAAATACTGAGTTTTCATGTGTTTTTTCACTACAGTTAGTTAGTTAAGCATATAAACACACGTTTCCGATCATTTTTATGCACTCAAAAGTAGTTTTTAGATGAAAATAGAGTGTTTTTAGTCGCGCTAGCGAAAACCGTTCCAATTTACGAGCGGATTTCCGGATTTACGAGAGAAATGGCGGCCGTTCCAAATTACGAGATTTCCGGTTTACGAGCGCCTCGTTGTAACGGATCTCGCTCGTAAATCGGGGACTACCTGTGCTATTATTAATAATAATATTATTAATAATAATAATAAAATAAATTATTTCACTGCATAATGTGGATTCAAACATTATAGCAGTGTGCATCAAACATTGTGAACTATTTGATTTAATGAGTTACAAAGGTGGAAGTGTAATTATATACTGTACTTTGTTTGCAGTTATCAGTATGGTTCATGTGCGGAGCAGCCCTGTTCCATTTTGAAATCAAACATGGTGGTCATTGTTTATGAACAAATGGAATGAATCATTACATTCAATTAACCTGTGAGGTAATGATTTATTAATACAAATGAGCACACTGAGGTCAATACTAGAGACTCAATAACAAATATCTTGATGCAAGCAAAATAATAAATATGTTTATTAGTTTATGTATCAATAATAGTTTTTAAAAAACGTTGTTTTTGAAAATGCAGTGTTTGTGGACTGCTCAGTGACTGCTGAAATTTGTCAAAGAACCTGAAACTGACTGGTGATGGGAAAAAAAGCAAAACACAGGGTATATATACAGTAACATATACTTTATATACCCTTATAGATGATGTAGAGGCAGGGCAGCTTACTCGGGACCGGAAAGTCCCAGGTTCGATCCCCAGTCATTGCACATCTCGTAGTGTCTTTGAGCAGGACACCCTATCCCCAATCACTCCCTGGGCACTTTCAACAGCTGCCCACTGCTCCACCTGGGGGTGGATGGGTTAAATGTAGAGAGCCAATTTTGCATTGTATGGGAACATACAAATATAACACATAACACACCATCAGCAGCAGCAGCATCATCATCATATAACCAAGTCAATCTACCATTATTATTATTATTATTATTATTATTATTATTATTATTATTATTATTATTATTATTATTATTATTATTATTATTATTATTATTATATAACCAAGTAAATCTACCTAAATTCCAACTGAAAGTAACAAAAGACTAGCTAAAAAATGAAAAAAGTTAACAAAAGAAAAAGTAAGTACCGGTAATGTAATTTAATGAATGAACTTTATTTAAAAAGTGACAATGTACAACTCAAACATAAATGTCACCATTTGATGCACTATACCAGATTATAGCAAAAATCTATTTCACTTATGCATTCCCTTGACAAGTTAAAAAAACATGGATATACAATGAAATAAAAAAGACAGAAAATATAACACTTTAAATTGCTTCCAAATCCAAAATGTTCTCACTCCCTACTCGTCATATATTGATGATAAGGGTCAGTGTCCCTCCGCGTCACATACTTGATGCGTCGGGTCGCCCCTTCTCGTCATTTTTGGTGTGCAGGGTGCTCTCATTGGTTTGTTTGGGGTTCAAGGGTCAAATAAAAGGTGAATGGTTAATCTAAAAAAAAGCTAAGTCTGGTCCTCTGGACATTCAACAAAAAAACAAAAAAACAAAACAAAGCAAAAAATTGTAGAAACGTTTCGTCTTTCGTCCGAAAGACTTCCTCAGTCTGAGGTGCTGGGTTCAGCTCAGTCTTATAAATAGCACCCTCTCACAGTGTTACACAACCAGTTGGCTGATGACAGCCTGAAACCAGCTGCTCACATGATCAAGGAGGACCATCAGCCTAACAATGGATCGTTAGCACCCTGATGGTTGTTTGCTATTCACAGAGGGCTGAGTGATACCAGCAATCACAGCATTGTAGGAGGGGGACAGTTGAACTCGGAGGCCTCCACCCCTGTTTAATGATGGGCGGTTTCTTTTCACAAAGATGGCCTCCTTTACTCCTCTCTCAAACCATCGTTCCTCTCTATCAAGGATGTGAACATCTTCATCCCTGAAAGAGTGACCGCTGGCCTGGAGATGAGTGTAGACTGCAGAGTCCTGACCTGATGATGTTGATCTTCTGTGCTGGGCCATCCTTTTGGCCAGTGGCTGTTTAGTTTCCCCGATATAAGACTGATCACAGCCCTCCTGACACTGAACAGCATACACAATGTTACTCTGTTTTTGCCGGGGGACTGGATCTTTGGGATGAACCAGTTTTTGCCGTAATGTATTTTGAGGTTTAAAAGCCACTGGGACGTTGTGTTTAGAAAATAAACGTCTCAATGTCTCTGAAACCCCTTAGAGACATTGAGACGTTTATTTTCTAAACACAACGTCCCAGTGGCTTTTAAACCTCAAAATACATTACGGCAAAAACTGGTTCATCCCAAAGATCCAGTCCCCCGGCAAAAACAGAGTAACATTGTGTATGCTGTTCAGTGTCAGGAGGGCTGTGATCAGTCTTATATCGGGGAAACTAAACAGCCACTGGCCAAAAGGATGGCCCAGCACAGAAGATCAACATCATCAGGTCAGGACTCTGCAGTCTACACTCATCTCCAGGCCAGCGGTCACTCTTTCAGGGATGAAGATGTTCACATCCTTGATAGAGAGGAACGATGGTTTGAGAGAGGAGTAAAGGAGGCCATCTTTGTGAAAAGAAACCGCCCATCATTAAACAGGGGTGGAGGCCTCCGAGTTCAACTGTCCCCCTCCTACAATGCTGTGATTGCTGGTATCACTCAGCCCTCTGTGAATAGCAAACAACCATCAGGGTGCTAACGATCCATTGTTAGGCTGATGGTCCTCCTTGATCATGTGAGCAGCTGGTTTCAGGCTGTCATCAGCCAACTGGTTGTGTAACACTGTGAGAGGGTGCTATTTATAAGACTGAGCTGAACCCAGCACCTCAGACTGAGGAAGTCTTTCGGACGAAAGACGAAACGTTTCTACAATTTTTTGCTTTGTTTTGTTTTTTTGTTTTTTTGTTGAATGTCCAGAGGACCAGACTTAGCTTTTTTTTAGATTTTTCTACCTGGATTATTGAGCATGCATCAGGGTGAATGGTTAAGTTTAGGGTTTGTTATAAGGTTAGGCTTAAGGTTTAAATTTTGCCAGAAAAATCATTCCTGTTCATAAAAAATAAGTAAATATGAAAGTGCTTCACTATCCAAACTGGAAGAGAATATCACAACTTAACAATACCCTGCACACCAAATAATGATGAGAAGGGGTGGTCCGCCGTGTCAAGTATGCGACGCGGAGGGACACTGACCCTTATCATCAATATATGATGAGTAGGGAGTGAGAATGAGTTGCAACATCACAATACACAAACGCATATGTACAGACTAAATCGCTAGAACACACACAGTTTTACAGTTATATATTAGCCTGGCCCTCGCCTTCCTGCACAGCTCCGCTCAATTCTCATTTCCCTTCACTGCACAGTCCGGGATTCCTCCCATAGACAACGATTTCTCCGGCCGATTTTTGACCGGACCAATCAGAGAGCAGAAGGCGGAGTTTTGAACGACGTCGACTGACGTCGTCATTCAAAATGGCTGCCGCCACGAAGGAATTTTCAATAAAACAAGGTAAAAAACTATTATTTCTCTGCTGAGAAAAAATATATTTCATAGCTGACGTTATATCAGAAGTGTTCCTGAGCAATCAGAGAGCAGAAGGCGGAGTTTTGAACGATGTCGACTGACGTCGTCATTCAAAATGGCTGCCGCCACGAACGAATTTTCATCAAAACAAGGTAAAAAACTATTATTTCTCTGCTGAGAAAAAATATATTTCATAGCTGACGTTATATCAGAAGTGTTCCTGAGCTTAACAGTTCCTAAATCAATTCACGAAATGGTCAAATCTGCTGGATATTAAATAGTTTCGGTTTGATATTTTCCAAACAGCCTCGGGTGCGCTACGAAAATAAATGATAAAAAATCGAATTTTATCTCAAATGTTTCATCTAGGCCAACAGTCAGTAAATTAAAGACATATAATTACACACTGGTGGCAGAAAAAATATCCACCGAGTGGTTTCTGAGCAATTTATCTGATAGCCTGGACCTCGCCAGGCTAAACTAACAAAACTCTGCCTCCTGTTCTCTGATTGGTCCATTCAAAAATCTCCAGGAGAAATTGTTTTCTATGGCAGAGATGCCAGACCCTAGTCCAAAGCGAAGTGAAGGACAAGGGTCTGGTTTAAACCAGGCTAGTTATATATATATCTGAGCAGATTTAAAAAAAAATTCAAATTAGATTTGAAAACTCAAAGAGCTGCAACTCCTCAGCTAATGCTAATGCCAGTTAAAAGGCTAAAAGCACTCCAAGGCTAGATAAAAAAATAATAAAAGGCTAGCTAGACGCAAAAACTACTAAAAGGCTAGCTAAAACTAAAGCTATTTTCAAAAAGAAGAATGTATTTAAATTAATTGAAGAGTTTCAAATATGTTTATACATGTATTATAAATGTATTAGCCTGGCCCTCGCCTTCCTGCAAAGCTCCGCTCAATTCTCATTTCCCTTCACTGCTCAGTCTGGGACTTCTCCCATAGACAACGATATCTCCGGCTGATTTTTGACCGGACCAATCAGAGAACAGAAGGGGCGGAGTTTTTGACCCCTAACCCACGCCCCCACCTGTCCCAGCGCGCAGCCAGCGAGCAGCCGCATGTTCTCATTCAAAGCGATGCAGGACTGTTTTATATGTGACACAAATGTATTAATTTCCCCTTCTTAATCCCTTATCTGGAGTTTTCTTTTGTTTTTTTGGCCAAAAGTCAAGTGATCGCTCCCTCCTCCTCCTCCTCCTCTCCCTCCGCTATGAGGAAATGCCTCAGGTTGTCACGAGAGAATTAAACTCGGGTTTTACGTTGCTGCCCGAGTCCCATCAGATTTTCTGGTCTTCTGGTGTGCTGGACCAGCGATCCATGGTTTTATTTTATTTTTTTAGAACGTTTTATTAACATATAAACACAGAATATGCAGCGAGAGAAAATGCTGCAGGAGGCGGAGCACATGTCAAGTTCAACAGACCACGGGGGAGCAGCCATATATGGCTCTGAGGGGACGGAGCAGAATGCTTTCCCTGTTCAAAATTTTTCTAAGATCCAATGGTTTTGTTCCTCAGCAGAGGCCACGCCTCCAGCAAGAATTGGTTCTCTATGGAGAAAATCCAGACCCTAGTACGAAGCAAAGTGAAGGACAAGGGTCTGGTTTTAACCAGGCTATAAATGTATATGTAATGGTAAATATTTTAAAAAGTTTAAATCTCACAACAATCACTTGTCCTATTACCATCTCATGATTAAGCTGAATGTTCATAAATTAATTATTAAAATTAAGTGTGCAGAATGTTAGACTGCAAAAAGCAAAAAAAAATTAAGAAACGGGGAACCAATAGTGTAAATGCAGAATCAGCTTTCAAACAACACTTAGATCTGTTTTATTTTTTTTTGTGATATTCATAAGATACAATCACAAGAAACTTCATCTAATAAATTTGTGGCAGCAAGACAAAAATGTAGACAAATTTGCACCTGATATAAGTTGCGACAAATAGATCCATTGAAAATGCTTGACTTTTTCCCCCCATCGTTCCTCTCTAAGTATTTCCCATGGGATAGTGTGACAAAAAGCAAGTGGCATGTCAGATTGTTCAGCTGTTAACTAAGACCTGAATCTGCACAAGTGCGGGTAGTCATGAAAATCCTGATCTTCTTTGGTAGAGAAACAGAAACTGTCAGAAAGAAGTTGCAAAGCATGTGACAACATTCCTCATTCCAGAGTAGCAACAGAAAACCATAAGTTAAGAATATACATAAAACCACCTAAAATACTCCAAACCAGGGTGCTTTCTTTCTTCTTTCCACTTAACATATGATTCTGTAACAAGCATCTTGGCTTGACTCAATGATAACTAAAGCACGCCAAGTGCACTACAGCATCTTGACTATTGAGTATATACTTTAGACAAGGAGAAAGGAAAGACATGGTTATAAAAATATGTAGAGAGACACGCTGTCCATTTCATTACCAGTGTACCAAACAAGGTTGGCTGGTTGAATTTTCTAATTCTTTTTGAGCTTATAAATAATAAATAAAAAAGCTGGCTGAAATGAAAGAAACACCCAAAAGGGTCTATTTTATACATAGCAGAGAAAGTAATTACATTTTCAGTTTTCTAATTATTATTATTTTTTATATGTGAGGAAGGATAGTTGTGCAAAATCCTTATTAATATGAGCAGTTGCACAAACAATGGTCACTGCTTTGAAAAGCATTGACATGTTTAATTTTGATACATTGGTTTGTTTATCAGGGTTTAGCTATAATGCACAACAGTTCAAATAGCAGGATGCAAGAAAGGCCCTCCCAAAAATCCAATTAATCAAAAGTTTAAAAGAACAAGTTTCAATTTAATCTCCCAAAGGAGGATACTTCATGTACCTCATTGAAGCATGTCAGAGTTCAGGGGTTTAAGGGATTGTGGAGCAGGCTTACTGCATCTGGACGGAGACAGTTATTGAGTACACTTGTCCTTGGGGGTCGGACAAGGGCTTGTGTGCAAATCATGAAAGTGACAAGAGCAGTTATCCCTGATTCTGTCCTATGGTGCCTGGTTTGACGAAATAAATTAGAAGAAACAAAATAAGAGGATAGAAATGTATGCCCAATAATAAAACATTTACCAATCAGTAAATTCTAATAATCAGGATCTGGCAGGAAATAAACAATTTTTTTAATGGCATACACCCCCACATTTGAGTGCATTTTATGTATGTCCATGTAAAAAATTCTAAATGGGTATTTGTAAAGGCCTGTGAAGTGGAAAAACTAGAACTATCACCTGTTTTATATATTAATGTTTTAATTATACATATTGTCAAAACAAACTGTTGCATAAAAGCTGCTGTCTCTTATGGTGAAGATAGTTGGATCTACGTTCAGTTTGTGGATTAGTTATAATACTTAACTGGCAAAACACAATTTCGTATTACAAAGTATTAAAAATTACAATACTACAAATTCCTTTTATTTCACTTTTTGGTAGGACATGATAACTAGACTAACATGGCATTAAATCAATAGTACTGTAACATTTAATTTAAAAGTGATTTTATTCAAAACCTCAAATAAATAAAAAGCTATAGAAAAGCCTGCCTGGGAATTAAATGCACAGCCAACTGTTCAGATTGAGATGTATGATAATTTAATTTATATTGTGGGCCTAGTTTTTCATGAAGGGATATGTATTATTGATGTATTTCATGCTGGTTCTAGACTAAAACACATTTTGAGAAATGACAGAGTTGGTCAAATGTAAAAAAAAAATATGTCATGCATAATTTTGTGCAATATAACAAAATGTCACACTTAAGACTATATGCTGTGAATGTCTCTCAGCTATTACCACCATTTTATTTTATTTTATTTTATTCTTAAAATCTGTAAATCTGACTGATGAACAGTCCTGTTCATGTTAAAGGTCAGTTAACTTTTGGTACTCAGCTGTAGGTGTAAATAAAATGATTGCTTTTTGCAGGTTTTATTAAAATGTATATCCATTTATGTTTTATTTTGGAAACAGTTTCATGGTTATTGTTTGGTGCTGTATCACAGACTTTTAACCTTCACATTATTATTTTTTGTTTAAACTGGCACCTTTGTTATGTCGGCCCCACTGAATTATCATGTCCTCTTCAGGAACAAACTATAAATAACTTCTTTTTGAAAAATAACAGGGAGAACTTGATAAATTGTGGCACTCACTTTTTACCCCTTTTTTAAATTACCTCCCAAACTTTGAAAAGTTCTCAGTGTTATGACTCATTTTATTAAAAGAAAAATGATCCCAATGAAGTTAATTTATTGTGCTGGGTTAGACAAATATCATCTGTCAACCTAAAGAGGTCAGGCCCTCTCAGTTGCTTCTATCTCCTTTATAAACTATTATGTTCTGGTTCATTTGTTTAATTTGCAATTACTGTGCTCTTCTAACATGATTAAATTTTCTTATTTTTTTTAACCACAATACATTTCACAAATTTCCAGATTATATTTATTTGGCATAGTGTTAGTTTTCCCAACTAGCATGGGTAAATACAGTACATGGACAATGTTTAATGAAAGAGTCAAAAAAATATATTTTTTTGCAGATACCCTTATGCAAAAGTGTTCCAAACTAAGTCCTTGTTAAAATTTAAAACATGTGAGACAGACATGTGTATAAATAACATTCCCAATGCAAAAAAATATACAAATAAAAATTAAAATTGTTGAAGTGTAGCTTACTAAATTATTAGTCATAATAGGTCATAACAGGTCATCTGGAAGCCGTCCAGATGACATGACTGAACATAGATTTTTTTTCTTGGATTATTGAGCATGAACTTTGGAGTTACTAAATTATTCTTACAAAAACACCTGACAATAAATAAACTGAAGGAGATAATTACTAAGCAACATTGGGTATTGAAATTAGAAACAAGGGCCAAGTGAATAGGTAGACAGAGAGAAAAAAAAAAACAAGAATAAAAGCTGAATGAATGCAGTTACAAGATTACAATATCCATCCATCCATCCATTTTCTTCCGCTTATCCGGGGTCGGGTCGCAGGGGTAGCAGCCTAAGTAGGGAGGCAGAAGATTACAATAAATGTTCACAAATAAAACACTGACAATGGAAATGAAAACATTGCTACATTCAAATATAAAGAAAAACAAAAAACAGTGAAGTAATAATGTTTTAAGTGAACGTATAGGCTGACAAGGATCTGAGATATTTATTAAATAAATAGACAACATGTAAAAATGAGCACTATTGTCAAATTATAAAATAATTCACATAAGCATAATAGGTGCTGGCTGACATATTTAACACCTCACTTGCCCTGGAAACAGTTCCCATCTGCATGAAGACTGCCACCACCATCCCAGTCCCAAAAAGCTCTACAGTGACTGGTCTGAATGACTATTGACCAGTGGCCCTCACCCCGATAGTCGCTAAATGCTTAAAAAAAACTGGTTATGACCAAAATCAAAAAAATCTTCAACATCAGTGAGGACCCTCATCAGTATGCATACCATGAGAACCGATCAACAGAAGATGCCATCTCCTCTGTGGTCCACACTGCTCTCACCCACCTGGAACAGAAAGACTCTTACGTCTGTGAGCTCTTTGTGGACTTCACATCTGCCTTCAACACCATGATCCCCCAAACACTGATGGACAAACTATCCACACTAGAACTAAGCCCTCCATTTGCAACTGGGTCCTAGACTTCTTAACAAACAGACCACAGTCAGTGAGGATCCACAACTTCTCCTCCTCCGCCATAACCCTCAGCACTGGCTCTCCTCAAGGATGTGTGTTGAGCCCTCTACTGTTTACTCTGCTCACGTATGATTGTGCACCTACCCATCCAGGCTGTCATATTGAAAAGTTTGCAGATGATACAGCGGTGGTGGGATGCATCACAAACAATGGCCCTCATTCACGAACCGTTCGTACGCACAGATTTGTTCTTAAACTGTGCGTACGAGTGATTTAGGATCATTTGTGGCATTCAACAATGTTTTCGTATCCTACGATTTTTTTCAGATACGAACAAAATTTACGAGTGGTCCGGACCTGTCGTATAATTTAGGAGCGTCAGTCTGCTGTCATCCAGACGGATCTTCTCCACGAATAACTTCATATTTCGTTATTTAGAAAATATTTTGGGTTTAAAAAAATCACGCACCATAATTATTCTTGACAATAGGTTATTCTGTTTGAATTAGAATTATAATTTTAAGTTTAATTTGTCTGGTGTGTCGCGCAGGCTTCAGTGAGTCGTGCGCTCCCCTTGGTCATCAAAGCCGCTCCTCATATTAACACCCAGGTACATAAAATCCCCATACACCGCCGCAGAACAAGTACGAATTAAGACTGATCTTGTGCCAAACACCATCGGAGCAATTGATTATTATATCTGATTCGAAATATAACCTGCAGAATGTGGTTGCGCGCTGACCAGGAGGTGCGCGCATCATTTGTGCTGCAAAACATGTTGGCACGCGTCTTGCAGCGTGGCATTTATTGTCCACCATCTCGCAGACTATTCCACCTCCTGTCCGTGCTGCGGCGAGACGTTTGTTTGAAGCCATTTTCAGATCAAACCATTTATTCTTGATTTCTGATACTGTACGACCCACGGGAGACAAAACATATGCACTACAATATTAATATGATGTTAACTGTAGTTTCGAGACATTTTAAAATGCTTCTGTTCAAAAACACATCCGACACTTGCGGGGGGTGGGGGGTAGCGGTGCGCCACGGCTCTTCTGAATAAGTGAAACTATAATGTAACACAGTACACTAAAATTAAAGATATTTGACCATCCGACACTTGCGGGGGGTGGGGGGTGGGGGGGTAGCCACAGCGCGACTGAGAGCAGATCTCCGAACGCGTGAAGTTCCTCCTTTTACTTCTTGAGTTTGAATGAATGGACACTTCCTGCTGTCAGAAGGCAGGAAACGTGGCCTTATATGGTGTTTTGAGGGGTGGGAATTATGTAAATGACCTCTACGCGTGCACGCGCAGCTGTTTAGGACAGGTGGGATTCATTAAATTTACGCAACCCATTTACACACGTTTCCTCAGGATAGAAGACTTTGTTGAATCTGACGTGGCATGTTCGTACGAACGCTTTGTACGAACAAAAGTAGGAGAAATTTAGGATAAAAATACGAACATTTTCGTGAATGAGGGCCAATGAGTCCAGCTACAGGCAGGAGGTGGAACACCTGGAGAGCTGGTGCAAAGAAGATAACTTTCACATCATTGTGAAGAAGACAAAAGAGATGATTGTGGACTTCAGAAGGAACAAACACACTTACATCCCACTGAATATAAGAGGATCTGTGGTGGAAGTGGTCTCCAGTTACAAATACTTTGGTGTACACATGAATGACAACCTCAGCTGGGGCAACAACACCACCAGCCTGATCAAGAAAGCTCATCAGAGACTCTACTTCCTCAGACGGCTGAGACGAGCTGGTCTGGGAAGCTCAGTCCTCACCTCCTTCTACAGGTGTGCAGTGGAAAGCATCCTGTGCTCCAAAATCAATGTGTGGCATGGAGGCTGCACAGCTGAAGAAAGAAAAGCTTTGCAGAGAGTGGTGAAGTGTGCACAGAAGTCTTTTGGAGTCAGCCTCCCCACCATCACAGACATTAACACATCCAGATGCAGGAAGAGGGCCACCTGTATCATGAAGACCCCACTCAATAAGCACACACTCTACCTTCCAACACACCTGATGTGAATGAAAGGGTGATTAATAGGCTTTTGCTGAACTTAAGGAAGTAATTAAACCACTGAACTAACCTGTAAAAACAATGGTTGAATAAATAAAGTTTGAATGAATCAGGTGTGTTGGAGCATAGAAACAAACATACGCAGGATGGTGTTCCTCAAGGACCAGGCTTGGGAACCACTGAGAAAGCATATGCCTAAGTATGCATGTGTGTGCATGGATTCACATGTGTAATGACTAATTTTGAAATACTGACATGATTTTTAATAACAAGAGCAATACAAACCTTCCGCCATATACAACTTGAATTGAAGAAAGCACAATGGCCACACAGCCTCACAGCCATGATTGAACATGTTACCTTAGATCAATAATCTTGGGCTGTGCAGGATCAAGGATAACAACAGATTCCCAAATCAGCTCCATTTTTCTTTAACACCTGCACCAAACCCCTCTATGTGACGATGGGGTCCCGTGGTTAAATGATGGACATGCTGAACAGTCACGATTAAGCTCTGCTCCTAGAGAATCCAGGCAACAGTGGGAAAATAGGTTCTCATTAGTCACCTGTTCTCTGTTTTCCTATCATGCCCGGAGCTGGTCTGTCTGCACATGCTTTGAATACATGAAACGTATAAAGGTGTGTGTAGTGAATGTCTTGTTGCAATAGATTTTATGTAAGCAGTGTGGGAGGTTTACATATTATCAAACTGCCTTCATGGCCTTCAGTTCATCTCCTGGTTTATTTATCTGCTTATCCCTTGCTATTACTGTAATTAGGTCTTTGTACCAGTAGCCACAGTAGTTGTAAAAAGAACTCAGAACAGCATGTGAAGACAGAATGATGGTAAATAGGACAAAAGCAAAATGGACTGTGTACAGCACAATCTCTGAAGAGAAATAAGTCAGGGCCCTGGCAGCAGTGAATGCTGTAATTGCTCCCTTCAAAGAGCCCCTGCTTCGGCAGGACACAATGGAATGACCTTTTCGTGATTGCAAACCTCTAATAATGCTGAACCATGGTGGTCAGTGCCATAGTCTCCCCTTTATGTCCTGTTCTGCTGTCATTCTAATTATCTTATTCAAGTGTTTTTAATGAATCATTTTTTCTCATTTTTTTATTTTTTGATTGCAGCAAATATTTGAGGTTTATGCTGTGCTCTCCGGTCTTTTTGGTGTAGAAGAAATAAGGCTCCCCAACGATCAGCTCATGCACAAATTATCTCTGATTTTTTTTTTTTAAATAGGACAGTTTTTAACACAAACTTGCTCTAGAGGTACAGTGTTGTGGTGATCTAAAAGAAAATTGCAGTGATGTGCAGAAAGTGTTTTGGCATTAACAGTTTGCTTACATTTACAAACTACAGTATAAGCTCTATGTAATCAATAAACTACTGTATTGAGAAAACTTTTCTTATTAGCAGATAATGAGGTTTAGCATAGGGACTAGCTAGTGAACATAATTCAAAGTCAAAAAAGGCGTTCAATACAGGATCAACTGGACTTTATTTGTTGCAGAAAACGTTTCGACTTCTGTCCAGAAGTCTTTTTCAATTCTGAATGGAAGCTGTGAGAACGAGAAGTTTTATACAGGCTTACAAGTCACGCACCAACATATGAAATTGGAAACTGAAATAACACCACAAATTGTTTTCAGTTTCCAATTTCATATGTTGGTGCGTGACTTGTAAGCCTGTATAAAACTTCTCGTTCTCACAGCTTCCATTCAGAATTGAAAAAGACTTCTGGACAGAAGTCGAAACGTTTTCTGCAACAAATAAAGTCCAGTTGATCCTGTATTGAACGCCTTTTTTGATTTCATCATGTCCTGGACGACTGAGAATCTTCACCAGCATAATTCAAAGTGGTCTTCAAACTATGTCCCAACTCCATCCTTCTCTTTTAACCCTGAACAAGAAAAAAGAAAGTATAGTCAATAATAAGACCCAAATTATTATAACAAATTTTCTAGTCTACTTATTGCATTGTTGTGATCTTAGATGGATGAAGAACATTATATGAAGAAATATTTAATAAAGCAAAG
>JBBPBX010004126.1:7602-22063 GCA_038048925.1 Garcialebias charrua | reverse complement strand
AACAATTTAAGATAGTATTGTTTATTCACTTTCACTACCCATTTTTTCCACAGCCAGAAAACACATTTGGATCCCAGTATGCAAAGCTATTAAATAAGCTAAAATACCTTGGACTACAAGACCATACGTTGCCTGAAGAAAAATATAAATTGGTGACAGGGTTTTGGTTTGACTCTAGTATAAATGGTGGGAAAACAATGTTGGTTGAAACACTGTAAATTAACATATTATCCCACGCAATTTTAAAAGGAGACCTGACTAATAAATCCCAATGAAGCTTTTTATGTTTTTGTTTCATTTTTTCTCATTTATACATCATAGGGGTCAACAAATCTATTCCAAATGCATCTCTTCGGTTGCTGAGAAACACTCGCTGCATTTGCCAAAATTCTCAGGTCACGGGGGATTGTTTTGTTTACAGGACTGTGATCTAAAGCTAATTCATTAAAGGTTGCATTTTCCATACAACCACGCACTCATGCTAACACACAGATTGTGGTGGTATAAGGCTCAGAATCTTGAGCTCTCAATGTGGTCTATTGGACCTTTGAAGTCATCCTACAAGTGACTAGAGGGTTTCTGAGGATCTCTTAAAATTATACTTAATATTGAACATGAAAAAAACAAACTACAAGGAGTCACAAAAAGTGCTTCAAAGATAGCCTGAAGGAGGAACATTCCAAGTTCAAAAGTCAAATAAATTGACAAATATGCTTTTGAAAACCTAGTTCTAACTTCATTCAAAAATATAGTTTCAACATTTCATGTTTTTTATACAGGTATTTATGTCAAATTGTACTTCTTTTTAGAACAGTTTGTGGCTCAATTTGTTTTTTGTCTTTTTGCATGCAGTTTCTGGTTTGGCTTTTGGTTTCTAAAGTATCTGTTTTTTTTACTACTTGATGTTCTTTTTTGTAAATGAGTCCACGAGGCTCAATGAGATTTACCTGACTAAATAAAGGTTGAATGAATTCTCCAGTTCTTGCATTTCAGTCTTTTCCTGTCAATTATAGATTGCAGCTGAAGTGAGGTAGTGTTTGTGTTTTCAGTAGAACTGCAGTCTAAACTGTACTATTATTCCAGTTGCACTTAAAATATTTCAGTTTTCTTCAAAAGGTGTCCAGCTGGACTGTCAGTTTGAGCTACAATAAAAAGGTCCAGCTCAAATGTCAACGTCAAAAATGTCAATCTTAACCAAGTTTTTTTTTTTTTTTTTTTGCCTATAGCCCTCAGGCACCACTAATCTGTATGTTTTAGATGTTTCCCTGTTTCTGCATATCTGATTCAAATAAATCAATTACCTTATCAGTATGATGAGTTCAGTATAAGCACTTGATTTTGTTAAACATAATATGTTGATCATGAAAACTTGTAAAACATGAAGAACAGTGGGAAATAAAGACTGGTGTTGGCTGCAGTGGTTTAAATGTATTTCCGTTACAGTGTCTTCGAAAACGTCTGGGAATGTTTTAGCTTTTTGCAGTATTATTTTGGACCACTATATTTAGGTTTATCTTCGATGTAATAAAAATGCAATACAATTTTAATTTAAATGAGGAGATCAATATATGTGTGTGTGTGCGTGCGTGCATGCGTGCATGTGTGTATTAGTGCTGAAAATGTTTTGTGTGCAACGTTTAACGAAATACCTAGAGAATAAGGACTGAGAAAACAGACTACAATCATTATACCTGTATTCTAAAGACAACAGGGGAACCTGGGAAATGAGGATAGGAGTCTGGATTATGAAAATCAAAGGATGGTAAATATTTGGTAGTTTTTGTCCAACAGGTAGTCGAAGGAGTTGGAGCAGCATCAAGAGGGGAGCAGAGGTTTTCCAATTGGTCGAGTCCATAGTATGTGGCAAGTAGTTGGAAGATGGTAGAATAGCTGAGGTATGTCACGAACGGTCTCAAGGATTCACAGGAGGGTCCAGGAACAGATGACTTGTTGGAAGCAGATACTGAAAATACAAAGAAAACACATGGTAAGTACTTTCTACTTTCTGGTATAACACAAGGTGACTAAAAGCACAAATATCAGTAGGAATGTAATGCTCCAGCAGGGAAGAGAGCTCCTCTGCAGCCTTTTATGCTACTGTAGCTCATCAAGGAAAATGATCCACAGCTGGAGCCTGTTGGTGCCATATTGAAACACAGGAAGCTGCAGAAGAAAACTGAAACTCCTACCAAGTGCTAAGTGGGCAAGAAGCAAACACACACAGACACCAAATCCTAAAAGAAATAAAAAAGAAAACCCGTACAGACTGATGCAGACACGTTATGCTTTGAACGTCTCTACAGATTATTAGTCACGTGTCATTCATAAGGTAGAACGCTCTGGGTCAGCCTAACCAAAAGTCAAGGTCCCAGCTCAAACTTCTTGGAGCCTGTCCATGTAGGCTCACCAGTAACATGGGTTATTTATAGAAACTTCCTTTACATATTTGGTGGTGATAGCAAACACACATTCTACCATGGCCAAGAAAAGGTACTTCAAATGTACCTGAAACATATCAGATCTAAGTCGAGTAGCTTCCATGTTGGGGAGGAGGAACCTGTGTCAGAGGACTTCATTGGACTGCAGGTTTAATTAGACCTTATTTGATTGCATTTAGCGAAAAGAAACAAAGCAGGGGCTGAAATGTGTTCAACTCAGAGCTTATTTCAGTGCTACAGTGTTTACAGTTGATGCACAATTGGACTTTCAAATTTGGAGAAATATATTTCTTAAGTAATATAAAGTGCTTATTTCCAGGATACAAGTTTTACTTTAGCACATTGCTGAACTGGTAATATGTTTCAGTTTCATCCAGTGGACATTGTAGTGGATACTGTGCAGATACTGAATCAGATGAACTTCCACACCAGAAGCAAACTCTGTTAGCATAATAATGATTATTTAATGCTTCCAATGTCCCTCAACAATGTAGATTTCACTTTCTAAATATTAAGCATGGCATTTCTCCCCATATAAGTTTCTGAAATCTATAATGTAGTTTATTGAACATCTTTGATAGCACAGTCATATTTTTCCGTGTTTAAAAAAAATCAAGGTTGAACTGAATATAATGTACTGTCTACTTTTATTTTGATAGTACAAAGTACATCCCCTACAAGACACTTAGCTAGAATAAAGAGCAGCTAAGAGGCACTATAGTCCTAATCTCCTGAAATCAGTTTATCACTGATGGCCCAGATTAACTTAATTCAGTTTCAGCTGTTTGAATAGGTGCTATAAGTAGAGTTGGTGTTAAATACTCAGTTTTAAAAACACTGTACAAATTACTTGTAAAATGTAACAATAGTTACAGTGAAACGTATTACACTATATTAATAGTAAAACAATGACCATATAGGGGCCGAGATGGTGTACAGGCAGGGCAGCCGGCTCAGGACCGGAAGGTCCGGGGTTCGATCCCCGGTCACTGCATAACTCATTGTGTCCCAGGGCAAGACACTTAACCCCGAGTTGCTCCCGGTAGGACTGGCAGCGCCTTGCATGGCAGGCTACCTCTACCGGTGTACGAATGTGTGTATGAATGGGTGGATGGCTGGTACTGTGAAGCGCTTTGGGGCCCCTCATAGGGGGCTGGAAAGCGCTATATAAGTAAGCTCCATTTACCATTTACCATATCAGGGAAGTGAATTCATACTGTCAAGTGAGACATAATTTGAAAATTTTAAGCCAAAGCTTGGTTGATTAAGCTAGATTCATACTTGACGCGTCGCGCAACGCGCGAGGGTGCGCGCTCCAAAAGTGACGCAATTTCACAGTCCCCGCCCCTGCGCGTTGGGCCCGCGCGTGGGATTAGCGCGTGTCGTGCACCTCTGAATTTTTGAAACTCTGCAAGCCTATGCGCGCGCGGTGGGCGCTACGATTTGATTGACAGGTCCTCACCCGACAGCCTTCACCCTCTTCACGCCGGAGCCTGCAGCTGTTTGCGCCGCTGTGGTCGTGGAGACGGAGTCGCGACGCATGGAGGAATGTTTTGTGACACAAAATGTATTAAATTCTCCTTCGTTCCTGATCTGGAGTCGGACTTTTCTTTTGTTTTTTCGCCAAAAGTCACGTGATCGCTTTCTCCTCCGCTGACTCCATGCATTAAAACCGCAAATAAAGACAACAGTTCAGCACGCGAGCGGAAAGCTATTTGTTTTTGTTGTGTGACGTCAAACAGTTCTTCTTCTATGGTAGATTTCTTCTTCTACACCTTTCTTGCAACAAATGCACAGGTTTTAGAGGGTACTGCCTCCTGCTGGTCCGTAAAAGAACAGCACTTTGCCATGCGCCGCCGTGGGAGAACGACGGTTACGTATTGTAACCCTAGATTCCATGAGTGTGGGCGTAGCCCTTTAAGCCACGCCTTTTGGGTTTACCCTGTGCTTTGCACCAACATTTGAAAACTTCTAGTCCACGCCCACCTGCTGTGGGCCCACGCCCTCGGTCCATAAGAACCCCTCTCGACCGAGGAACTGCTCCCAATGGCAAATAAATTTTTTCAACCAAGGAGCCAATGGGGCTTCAAAGGCTTAAAGGGCTACGCCCACACTCATGGAATCTAGGGTTACAATACGTAACCGTCGTTCCATTTCCTGTGGGCGTAGCCCTTTAAGCCACGCCTTTTGGGTTAAAGGGCGGAGCATGATATGGTCCATGCCCCATTGGGTCTGACTGAACCATAACCAGTCCTGGCAACCGCCACACCAAAAGAGGTAAGCAGGTGAGCAATCATCTGATGATGAGAGAAAAGCTATTTTAAAAAAATAGCACCCCTCAATAAAGACATAAACAACTGTGTCAGTTTATCAATGATTTTATTGATAACGAAAAATAAAGGATTCATTTTACAGCAACCCTGAGAACCGAATGTGTCAAGGAGGAGCTGGAAACGTCCTGTAGATAGAAACGGGTGAAAGGAGTGGCAGACGACCAGGAGGCCGCAGAACAGATATCCTGTACAGAGACGCCACTGAGTAAAGCTGTGGAAGTCGCCAACCCTCGAGTAGAGTGAGCTCTAACACCGTCAGGAGGCTGTAGACCAGATGAAATGTAGGCCTGGGAAATAGCCTCACACAGCCAGTGTGACAACCGTTGAGAGGTCAAAGGTTGACCTTGAGAACACTCCCTGAAATGCACAAAGAGCCTATCAGATTTACGTGTCGCAGCTGTGCGATTCACATAACATCTAAGGGCTCGCACCGGACAAAGTAAATGCAACTGCTCTTCCTCAGAGTTAGCATGAGGAGGAAGGCAAAACCCATCCAATGTGATGATCCTGGACCTGAATGAACTTGTGATAATCTTAGGTACAAACGTAGGATTTGGCCTCAGTTCAGCAGAACTCCCATCTCCTTGAATCTTCAGGAAGGAAGGAGAGACAGACAGGCCAGAGAGGTCGCTCACTCTTTTAGCTGATGTCAATGCTAACAGTAGAGCTGTTTTGAGTGATAAGAGTTTTAATGAAACCTCATTCAGAGGCTCGAAAGGGTCCTTTGTTAAAGCATTTAACACAATAACTAGATCCCATTTAGGGGCCAGGGGACGAGAGACCGGCCTGAGACGGCGAGCACCCTTTAAAAAACGTTTCGTTAGGGGATTATTGAACACAGTGCTGCCATTAAACCCCTCATGACATGAAGAGATTGCAGCAGCATACGTTTTAACGGTGCTGAAGGCCAGGTTTCTGTCCAATAACAGTTGTAAGTAAGAGAAAATGTGGCCCAAATGACATGAACATGGGTCCAGCTGTCTTTCTAAGCACCAGCGCTGAAAAGCGGCCCATTTTGATGCATAAACAGCGATTGTAGACTGCGCGCGTGAACCCTGAATGGTTCCAATGACCTCTTTAGAAAAACCAAGGTTTTCTAAGCGTTGTCGTTCAGCATCCAAGCCCACAGATGCTGACCTATTACTGGATGACTCCTTATTGCGCCCCCTGCCTGCAGGAGAGCATCGTCTCTCCAGGTGAGCTTCCAGGAGCGGCCTGCCAGCTGCTGCAGAACTGGGAACCATGGTGCGTTCACGCGCTCTGGAGCGATCAGAATTACTGATACTCCCTCCTCCTTCACTCTCTCCAGCAGTACTGATAGCAGAGGGACTGGGGGAAACGCATAAATTAAAGTTTTGGGCCATGGTTTGTGGGCAAAGGCATCCACCCCTAGCGGGGGGGTGTCGAGGGGACTCAGGGAAAAAAACAGGGGACACTGAGAGTTTTCTCGCGTCGCCAACAAGTCCACCTCTGCCCTCCCGAACCTGGTCCAGATTTGGGACACCAGGTCCGGGTGTAACGACCAGTCTCTGTCCAGAGGTCCCCCTCTCGACATGATGTCCGCCCCCCTGTTTAGAACACCTGGGATGTAAACAGCCCTCAGTGATCTGAGGTGAACGTGAGCCCAGCAGAGCAGCTCCCTGGCTGTGTTCAGGAGCTGCGCTGAGCGGACTCCGCCCTCGCGGTTTATATAAGCAGCAGCTGTTCTGTTGTCCGTGTGCACGAGGACATCCTGCTGACGAAGCATGTGAACAAAGTGCCTCAGAACTTTGTGCACTGTTAATAATTCCAACACGTTGATGTGAAGAGACGTGCCGGGTGGCCACGTCCCGCCCACCGTCTGAGATTGGCATGTGCCCCCCCACCCGGAAAGAGACGCATCGGTGAAGACCGACTTCCGTGACGTCACTTTGCCCAGGGGAACCCCTTCTGACAGAGTCCTGGGATTCCCCCAGAAAACAAGGTCCGTCCTCACTGAGGGAGGGATCGTGACTCGGCGTCTTTTGTGGCGTACAGGGTCTATTCTCTGGCGAATAAACCATCTCTGTAACTTCCGCATGTTCAATAACCCGAGTTTTAGAACAGCGTGAGCCGCGGCCATCATCCCTAACAGCCGCATAATTGTGATCGCTGACACAGTTCTGTGGGGCTGGACACGCTGAAGGAGTGACGTCAGCGACTCCTTCCTCTGATCTGACAGGCGAGCTCTCATGCTCACGGAGCAGAGACTCACGCCTAAATAGACTGTTTGTTGTGCTGGTGAAGTGGAGCTCTTTTCCCAATTTATGGCAAAGCCCAATTGGGTCAAATGATTCACTAAAATCAGCGTCTGTTCTGCTGCTTCTGTCTTCGACCGAGACAGGAGCAATAGATCGTCGATGTAATAGATTACCCTCAGCCCCTGCGACCGCAGCGGGTTTAGGGCTGCCTCGATGACCTTCGTGAAAGTTCTCGGGGCGAGCGCGTACCCGAAGGGGAGGCGCTTGAACTCGTAACAGGTTCCCTGAAAGGCGAACCTGAGGAATTTCCGGTGTTTCTTCACGATCGGTACATGGAAGTAAGCGTCTCGGAGATCGATTGTTACGAACCAGTCCCCTGACGTCACACACTCGAGCACACGTTTTATCGTCAACATATGAAATGGACGTTTGACAACGTATCTGTTGAACGCCGACAAATCCAGAATCGGTCTGAGACCTCCCGACTTCTTGGGGACCAGGAAATATTTTGAATAAAACCCGGTGCGCTCCTCGCCCAAGGGGACCCGGGAAATGACGTTCTTGGTCAGTAGTTCCTGTAGTTCCAACTGCAGCGACACGCCCTGAGCCGGGGACGTGAGTTTCGTCTCCACGACCCCATTGAAGCTGGGCGGTATCCCTGCAAACTGCAGAGTGTAGCCGTTCAAAATCAGGCCCCGTAACCAGCTGTTTAACGAGCAGGTCTGGAGCCAAGCTGCACTGTGGTTCGACAGCGGGGCAGCCATAACGTTCCTTCGCCTGAGACGAGATAGATTGGTCTCTACCGCCGCCATGCGGACAGAGTCCGCATTGGCCCAAGGGAGACCCGGCTGGAAAGGGACGCTTGCCGAATGAATCAGTAACTGTGACTGAAGCATGCTCGGGTGGCGAGAAAGACGACAAAGTCCTGGCTGGGACAGAAGAGTCCAGACCAGGCTCATGAAAATTAGCCTTTTTAGAGAAAGCAGAAGTGTGCCCGACTCGTTCGTGCTGTTCAGAGCTCTGAGCCTGGAAGCAGTCACGTGAGCGCGCTCCCCCAGTTGAGTGGGGAGGCGGCGGGGGGCTCACAGGCGGGTCACGTAGCGCACGTACAGACCGGCTCTGTGATACATCTTGTGAGAAAACAATCGATTGATTTTTGTCACCTGAGTTCGGAGATGCGTTCACGAGCCTCGGAGAAGAGGCAACCATCGTGTTTGAACAAAGAACACTGTTTTCAAAAACAGAAACTTTATTTGTTTGAAAAAACACACTGTGAAAAACATCTCCCGCACACCGTCACTTCTTCCACTGGTCTTTCTTTCCACTCTGGTGCTGGCCGGCCCATGGGGGTTGGTAGCCGCCCCTTCCCCTGCCTTTCCCGGGTTTCTGGGAGTATGGGGACGGGTAAAACTTTGACGTGCCTGGAGGCTGCGGCGTGGCGAAAGTTTGATAGGGCGCAGAGAACCTCTGCTGGTTGCGGTATTGCTTGTTCTGCTCGCGCGGGCGCGCCGGCCCGGGTGTTGCAGCACGAGGGTCCACTCTAGGCGAAGCTGAGTGTTTACGGACCTGTTCCAGGGCGTCGGAGGAGGACTGCAGCTGCTCGAACACGGTCTTGTAGTGCTCCCCGAAAAGGCCCTGAGCAGAAATCGGCCCCTGCAGCAGCATCTTCTTAACATCCTCAGGGATGGAGTTGGACAGTTTTAGCCAAACCTGTCGCTGCAGCAGCGTGGCCCACGCTGAGATCCTGGCTGAGCATGTGGCCAGGAGCTCGCACATGTTGGTGATGGCGTCCAGAGCCGCTCCTGCTGACTCGTGCGTCGGCTCCTGCCCGACCGCATACGCCAAAAAAGCAATGTTATTTGCGACCGCCCCCACCTGCGCTGAGCATTTGTGGATGCGGTCCTGCATCTTGGTGGAAAACTGGTCCGCCGCCGACGGCGGTGTAACAACTGTCCCCACGTGTTTTGCTGGCTTGACTCCAAACACGCCGGACAAGCTGGGCTCCAGCGGCGGCACCGGGGGGAAGATCTGGTCTGTCAGCCCCTGGACCTTCGTAGCTGGGATGAAAGACAGGACCGGAGCTCTGTTCTTCAGCGGATCGCTGGTCTGTGCCTGCAGCAGCTTTTTGATTTCAGGGACGCAGGGCCAGATGTTCTGCGCCTCGCTCCCCGATTTGGCGGCAAATCTTCCCGCCAGGCGTGAGGAGGACTGTGGCGTGGTGCCTTCAGGGACCTCCATGTTCCACGCGCTAGCCGCCCACCTGATCAGTCCGGGCAGAGCGCGGTTCAGAGACACGTGCTCGTCCTGCTCGTCTGTGTCGGGCTGCTCTTGTCCTGGGTCCCCAGGGGATGGCGCTCGGCTGCTGCCTGGTGTCTCGTCCTGAGGCTGGAGGGGCACTTGGGCTGGAGACGCCGGGCCCGGCGCGCAGCTCGTGGCGGCCGCTCCGGCGGGCATGACTGCTCCCACGGTGGAGGGTATGGCCGGCCCCGCACCTCCCACGGGAGATTGCGTGACGGGGAGGCTAGTTGACTCCGGTATGTGGAGAAAAAACGAAGTCGGGTCTGACCCTTCGGGAGAGTACAGGCCGGACTCGCTAGATACCCCCGAGGACCCGTAGTCAGCCAGCTGCTCGAAGCTGAGGCCGAATGAGTCCTCCATCGGTTGCAGACCTACTTCCGTCGGGGGGAAGAGGCTGAACCGGCGCTGCCTTTCCTCTATCGGCAGAAGCATGCAGGCTCGACAGGTTAGGTTCTGGACCATGGCCTGCCGAGCGTGGCCGGCTCCGAGACAGGACTCGCAGAACGGGTGTTTGTCACCCTTCTGGATGTACCCGCTAATACATCCTGTGCAGCGCTTGAATAGTGGTTGACTGGGATCCATAGTGGTCTTCTTAACTTGTTAGTAGTCTTCAGTTGGTGAAAAAATTTTGGGAGCAGTTCCTCGGTCGAGAGGGGTTCTTATGGACCGAGGGCGTGGGCCCACAGCAGGTGGGCGTGGACTAGAAGTTTTCAAATGTTGGTGCAAAGCACAGGGTAAACCCAAAAGGCGTGGCTTAAAGGGCTACGCCCACAGGAAATGGAACTATAAACACAGAGGCGACACTGTAAACGCATTTCGCCGCACGGCACAGTGCACGCGCGCTCCAGCCTGCGGACCAAAGCGCGAGTCTAACTCAGCCTTTAGTCGTCCAACTCCTCAGCTACAGCCTTGTGCTTGTTAATTGCTTTATAAGGGCATAAACTCATGCAAGATATGTTTCTGAAAAACAAAAAAAGACAATCATAGATCAGATTATTTAACTACAAATGTTTATTTAGGACATTTTATCTGTGTTATGATGTGGGTTTTTTCACTTTGAAAAGATACGCTATTGTATCCAAAAAGGATTTTATTGACAAAACTGGTTTATCTGCAGTTGTACTGTCTACACTTTTTTTCATACTCCTTTTGCAGTTGCTGCTTATGTGCGCTCAGTTCTTCACTGGATTTAATCCAAATAGCATGACTTCCCCCCCATCCCCCCACTGCCAGTCACCCCTCTGTTTTCAGAATGTTACGTGAGCTGCATTGATGGAGCATCCCCAGACACTGCCCCGGGTTTCTTATTCAGGAGGTATAGGGCCTCTAAGTAGCCATCTATCAGAAAATCAGGGCTCCAAAACCATGCTCTAATTGTGCTCAGACTCTCAGCTGGCCATTGCTGCATCAGACTGAGCATGACTAGCACACTGAATTGCAATGCATTGTTTTGGGAGTTGTGTTGCCTTTTGAAATGTGCTCACTTTTTTTTTTTTTTTTACATTCATCACATTTTAGATGTCACTCTCCCTCATTTGTATCACTACTTCACCTTGTTGTCTTTTCCTCAGTTGTGAGCATATGCACCAGAGAGCATGGTGCCTCACCAGTCTCAGACACCCCGTTGGAAATGGTTGTTTGTCATGGACCCGACTAAATGAGGAGGATGACAGACCATGTTGCTCAGGGCAACGCAGCTCTCTTTAGGCATGGCAACTTGGTTTAGGGGCCACATTTGTCTTTATCTCTGTCATAAGTACTTTCAAGTGCTATTAAAGATGTTCATGACCACACAAGCAGAATAATCAAGTTGCTTCATAAATGGCATTAGATTTACTATTACAAATGTTCAGAGATGCTTGTAATAAAACAAATTCTGACCTTGAACGTGTACAAGGTCACAAAGTAAAAAAAAAAATCTTGTTTCAAGTGAATTCTAAAACATTTCACACAGTTTTAACATTTAAAAATAATGATTGCTAAAACTATTCATTTTATGAGGTCATATTACAAACAACTATGAATAAAAATACTTGGAAGAAGAAAAACTTTATGGTTTTTCTATGTCATACTTTTAATTATTGTTTATTAACTGAAATATTTGCCAACTGCAGAGACAGTTCAGTCATACTTCTTCTCTCCAAGCCATTCCTCATGCGCTCAAGGTTTTAGCCACCTTCCCCTCCATCTTCCTTTTCCTTGATGTACAAAGTAGTTATGCCTCTTTTACTCGGGCCGGCAGTGGCCTTTCTTCTCTCCATTCTGCCGTTCCATATGTCTCTCACTTGATCCCTCCAGCAATTTCCACCATCTTTTTTAACTCATATTTTGCATATTTTAGGTGTCCCTTTCCCTCAGGTTCACAATTCCTTCCAACGCTTTGAGTTGTGTCACAAAATGGAAAGTTTAATTTTCATTTCTCCTGTGCTTCCTTTCTGCACCATACTTTGTACATACCACAGAGCATTTGACCGCCTTTCCTTTTCTGCTTTCCTTGCCTTCTCTCACTTCAATTCTAAATGAAGTGAGACACAGCCATGAACTGTTCAAAGAAAATCCTAATGGTCTGCTGATGGATCACTGCTTTCTATAACTATGCCTAATGGTTGGCAAACTATAAGGGCCTGCACTTGTGTTTAGGCATATCAATGAAAAAAAGCCTTAAGCTTTACACTGTTTTATGTTGATTGAATATATGTCTTTACTGGAACTAACAAAATACCTAATTTATTGTCTTGATGACAAATCTATATAGTTTGCTCATGTACACTGTAGCTGTTTTTACACACTATTTCATGCAGTAGCCACATGTCAAAGAAAGTTTGTAAAATACCCACTAGCTCTTTACAGAAGAAAATATGTAATAGCAGCAAAATTATGTGTTTTTATTTTTATTATTTAAAAAATAAAGCAATCCATGATGTGTTTGTCTAGAACTTCAATTTTCAGTCTTCTGGATTTGTTATTATTATATATATTTTTTGTACATTTCCATTATAGTCCATGTCAGAGCTGGTCTGTGTACACAGTATTTGTTTCAATTGTATGAGCACCAGTTGTAAAATATCACATCTAAACAACCAAACATGTTGGTGGCGAGATATCATGTGATGAGGGAGGAAAGTAGTTGGAGTTCAAGTGGAACACATTTATTCCCACTATGATGGCCTGAAAATATATGTAGCATTAAAATTTAGTAAAATTTCACCAGGCTGGTAACAAATAAATCTTATTTTATTTCAGAATTAGAATCAACCTTATTGTCAGCAAATTTTCATTCTGTACAGCCATCTGAAGGGTAGACGGAGGTGTGCCGGGGCTGCTGCTTCCAGTGAGCGCATGCCCTTATTGCTTAGATAAGAAAATGCGGAGAAAACATGAGGAGAGAAAGTATTTTTTTTATCTTTTTTAATTCACATCTTGTCCTTGAAATGGCTCAGTGTAAAGTAGCAACAACTAAAAAACTCTGAATAATAGCAACATGGAAATAGAAATAGCAACATAGAAAGACATAATACATTTTACAGGAGGGTGGGGGATAACAATGTAGACGGTGGTCTCTGATACACCTTCATCTCTTTGATATGTCCCAGTGACACCTTTTCACTGATACTTTCAGTAAAAAGACATTAACACTATTTTATTACATTATTTTGAATCAAAACACAATAAGTCATAAGAGACTCTCTCATTCCTCTATTTTGTGTTAATGAATAACCTTGTGTTAAGTAAGCATTGTTGAATTCAATGTTTGATAGTCAAAGACTGTTTTATTCAAACTGTTAATTCAAGTTGGAAATCCAATGTTATTTCAAAATGTTGATCATTATTCATTTTTCTTCTCAAACCAGCGGTGAAGATTCAGCAACACTGTTTATCTCATTTTAGTTTGAGCTCAGGACAATATCTACACCCAGAGACTTCTTGTTTTTGTCTTATTTGATAATCCAGATGAATAATATCTGTTTTTGCTATTATCATTAATATTTTCCATATGTGATGCTTTAATGACGTTGTTTTTAATCAAACCAACAGTATTTTGCTTGAAGTGTTAAGGCAAAGGAATCAGTTTTATCATAAAATGCTGACATCTGAAACTAACACTTTATCTTTCTGACAAACTAATCTTTTGACCCCCTTTCAACCTGTTGATGTCATCCTCACATCAACTTCTGATGCCATTCGGCCAATCAGAAAATAACACGTTTTCTGGGTCACGTCTCAGTTAAAACCTTCACATCTTTCTTCTCTCTTCAGTTGCTGTGAGGAAGTTGACATGAAATGACTTCCTCCTGTAAGCTGGGAAACTTTGACCAAGAGCTAAAGGCCTAGTTTCAACAGCCGAGTTAACAGCAAGACTGCTGTAAACTCACCTGAGCTTCTAAGCTCCGACTACAATGAGTGTTTCCACCCAAGAACAATTTTACTCTGAAAGACCAACCAGGACGTGCCGCTTTGCTGCCATTCAGAGTGGACTCAGGAGACGGTGAAAGGTAACCTCTAAGGCTGGTCTGCCTCTCTCACTCGGACATCAAGGAGATTCCATTCTTGACTGACCGTCTGGCCAAGTAAAGAGTCGTCAATGTTACCAGCGTACCTGTGTTTAGCCGAAGAGTCGCATGGAAAGTGTCAGCCTGGTTAAATTTCATTCCTTCCCTAAGTCATAACGACTTCCCTCCATCTTTTCTTCCATCCTCCTCTTAAACTTTTATCTTTCTAAGCCAGAACTAAGTTAAATGCCTGCAGAGATATAAGTTATAATAACACCCATGACTTGTCCTGTTGTTTCTATGTTTGAATCTGTGAACAGTTAGTTATAGGAAATCCGATCGATCCAAACATGTACAAATGTGTGATGTAATTTAATGATTTGTTAATTAAATGATTCAGTTCATAAATTGACGTTTCATGTCTTTACATTCTCACCTCCAAGGCACAGAATTATAGGTATTAATCTAAAAAGAGAGAACTCGTTTAATTAATGATGTATTTTTGTGTCAGTCTAAAATCTACTCAAATTTACATCTGGAATATTGTACAGTCAGCAAACTGACCGCTGCGATATCCCTACAACAATACAGTGAGATAGTCCATGAACACTTCCAGAAATTTTCCATAGTCTGGATAAAAAGATGTTAAAGTGTGTCTCAGCCAGTCCACTCTGATAAGAATC